>WNMW01000114.1:0-38348 GCA_009819605.1 Sterna hirundo | reverse complement strand
TAGGCTGCGTTGGTTCACGGCACCTTCTTAAGTTTTAACCGGTGCATCCTCCAGAGGAGGATCCCCTATCCACCACCCAGGGGACGCGCCTTCTAGCCGTGCAGCCCCAGCCGAAGGCCTTTCTATAGCTAAACCCGAGAAAATAATTGCAATTAAAGCAAGCCGACCTCTGCCCCTCGGCAGGACACGCACACCCCCTCGGACCAGCCCTGCTCTCTGCTCCTTGCACGCTCCCAGCTCCATCTACGCCCGCTCTCACTCCCTGCCCGGAGCCAACTGTGTTGAGGTGAATCACTGCGTGACGAGGGACACCACTAATTGTTGTAGGCAAACACACCCTTTTTGGTGGAGTTGCTAAATCCAGCAATAATCGTTAGATCATATTGTAAATGGCCCACGGGTGCTCTGCAGAGCACACAGAGCAGGACTTCCAGGGCAAGCACCCATGAGCACCGGGATGCAGAGACACAGCAGGGGACACCAAAATGGATGAAGCTTTGGTCCCACCAGAGCATCCGGAGCAGCTTTTCAGGTGAAGGGCTCATGACGTACCTAAAAGCTACAAAGTCGAGGAGAACTGGCCTGGGTAAAACAGGCAAATTCACAAGCTCGGTGACCCTCAAGCAAGAAGTTACCAACTGCACACAGTAGTAAGTGGCCCCCAAATCCCTCGTGCTCTGGGTACCACACCAAAGTAAGTAGACTATTCACATCGTCTCCACTCCTTCAAGTAATTAAACCGGGTTCCCTAATTGTGACTACAACTCCAAGCACCGCAAATTTACTAAAACTACAAAACTACTATTCCTGGTTGTGCTGTGGCATATCCAGGTCTGACGGACACCTGGGAACAGAGTTTGTCCCAAAGCCTCGAGAATTTTAGCTCGGAATCAGAAAAGGAAAACCAGGGTGAAACCGTGAGGCTGATGTTAAGCAGGGGGGCCAATTTTCCACATGTCACCCAGGTTTGTCTAGTTGACTAAACTGCAATTTCAGGAGATACATTCAGACACCTGAGTACAAAAATATCCTGCCAAAAGCTGTCCATCTTTCTGTCGCAGCTCTACATTCTGGCTGTCTATTAATCCAGCATTCCTCTGGATCATAAACTGCCCCTCTGAAAATACCCAGACCCAGATCTTTTACAGCAGCCCTCATGAGTCTACGTGGACCCACAACACTGCCCCGTCGCAGCAGTTTTACGCTGCTTTTGAATATTCGTCTCTCTCCTGTCAACACTGTACCTGCCCAAAAGGGATCCAGTGTCTAGTCAATAGCGGAATCACTTCCAGATGTCACAGGAATTGATGGAGGATTAAAAGAAAATTAAGCTGTGTGTGGTGCATCCCGTGCTGTCACGCCGAAGGACAAGGATGCTCACAGGCGGCGCAGGCTCCCGTCTGGCCCAGGGCTACTTGAGGGCTTCAAAGAGGGTACAAGACCTGATCTACAGCAGGCTCCATCTGGCCAGGAAACACAGGAGACTTTCCCGGGTTTTCCTGGGCTTCCTGCATTCTGGGGAAAATGATGAGTTGTCCATAAAGCATGGAGGGCCAAGGAGTCTCAAGGTGATGCCTGGGCTGCTTTGAGCTCTGCACGTGGCCAGTGGAAAAAGATGGTTATGGCCATGACTGAGCCTCCGGCTGCCAGAGCAGAGGCTGGGACTGGCTGGAGGAGGGCGGGGGGGGGTGGACACTGAAAATGGAGGAGGGGGAGAGGGAGAGGAAGCTGAGCAGACTGGCAAGGAGAAAGAGCCAGCTTTGGAGATGGGCAGCCACGGGAGATCATCTGGGGCTCTCCCTTCCTCTGCCAACAGCCCCGCAAAGAGCTTGTGTCCTTTTCCCAAGCTTGGAGAAGCTCCAGTGTTTGGGCGGCTCCTCCACAGCCCCCGTGCAGTACCTGGAAGCGCCACCATCCTGCTGCTTGGACTTCTACTAGAACACCAAGTCCGCTGGCAGGCACCTCTCTCTCATATTCCACCTGATTTTATCCTTGGAACACTGTGGTCCACTTAGACCACTCCAGATGGAGTCTGCAGTGCCTGCTAATGAAAATGGAAAGCGGGGTAGGAGAGATGGGTTTCTCCCCTGCAAGCGGCAAATGTTGACCAGTTGCATGTTTTTGGGAGAGGAATGGTTGCTCAGGACTAATAGGCAAGAGGAGGAAAGTCGCTGGGGTCTCTGCACCCTGAACCCTCCCCAAGGTTTGCTCCAAAGGCACCTACGGGCCATTTGGTTTGGCTTTGAGCCAGCGACAGCTGGGATTGTCACCTGCGTCCCCCAACAGTGATGTGCCAGCCTCCCACTTTTCCCCTAAATCCCACGGCTTCTCCCTGAACTTTGCCTCACACAACCACAGTCCAAGGCACAATCGCTTTTGCATCAGTCCTGGGAGAGGGAGGGGGGTGAAGCGCAGTCAGGGAATTGTTACCTGAAATAAAAAGCTCTCGAAACCAAAAGTAGTTTAGAGAGGAGATAGTGCTAATACATAAGCCACCTAGGCTTACATATTCATTAGGACAACCAAATAGTCTTTTTGCACATGCATGTTAAACTTTGCTGCATCGGCAAAACACTTCTGCGCAAGCGTGAGCTTCTCGGTGGTCGCTTGGGTGAGGAGACCCTTCCTCACATTATCCTTTTGAGGTATTGAGTCGTCTCAGGACAGTAAAAGTTCGCTGTAAGTTTGCCAGCTTCTTGAGGATGATAAGGATGTTCCTTGAAGTAGCCACGGCTCTGTCCTAACTGGTACAGGAGCACATACGTGATGCATAAAAGAGCCTTGAAGTGATTAACGACTTCTCGTTATCCCATCCTGGGTGAGGAGCTACTTCTGTTTGTCTGCTCATGATCACTGTCCTGGAACATCAGCTCAGGAATTAGCTGTTTTCTCACCCAGTAAGAAGGTCAGTAATTAGCTGTTTTCTCGCCCAGCAAGAAGGTCGGTAAGAAACAAGCAGCGTTTTAGTCAGCATACTGCTCTGAACACAGCAGAGGCCTGTCTGCGGTCACAGGCGGAGGCTCGGGAGGGGCGGCGCGGCCTGTGCAGCCCCCGCCCGGGCAGCACCTTCCCCGCTCGAAGCCCTGTGAGGGCGGCGGCCCCCGGGCAGGCCGCTGCCGAGCCCAGCCCTCGCCTGCTCTCCGCCAGGCCCAGAGCGCTGCCCAGCGAGCCCCTCCTCCTTCTCCGGAGGCCTCGGGCTGCCGGGCGGGCTTGCGGGGCCACCAGCGGCTGGGGCGGCCGTCGGGGCTGCAGCCCCCGCTGCCCTTGCCGCGCCAGCGGCCGCTGCCGGGGGCCGGCGCTCCTCAGGGGCAGCTCGTCGGCGGCTTCCCCGCCCCTGTCAGCCACCGCCGGGGAGCGCCGGCCCCCCCCGGCTCTCGGCCGCCCCTCGGGGGAGCCCCAGCCGCCCGCCGGCCGGGCCCTCCGCAGGCACGGACCGCCCGAGGGTGCCGGGGGAGCGGACACCCCCTCAGGCAGCCGGTGGCCATGGGCAGAGGTGGGGGAAGGCGCCGCCTCTGGGCTGCGGGGCCGAAGGGGGAAGGCGGCCCTCGGGCACCCCCCGCCCGGCCCGGCCCGGCCCGGCCCGGCCCGGAGCCGCCGGCAGCGCCGTCCTCTGGGGCAGCTGGTGCGGGAGCGGCTTTTCTCCGGAGGCAGCGCGGCGCCGCTGGGCCTGCTGCTGCGGTGGGTGACAGCCTCTGCTTTCCCGGGGTTTTGCCTTCTCCTTCGCTCCTTTCTCCTCCCTTGCTGCAGGCGGCACGGTTTGGATTGCTGCAGGCATTGCCCGGCGCCAGCTCGCCTTGTGCCGGTAAGTGATTCCCGAACAGGCCTTAATGCGAGGGGTAAATGGTACTTCAGAGGTAGCTCCTCTGGGGGTGGAGGGTGGGAGGGTGTTTGGATCCGTTTGTCAAAGAACTTGTAGCTTCACGTCAAGGCAGAGACAAATTACCGAGGGAACAACGTACGTTCTCGGGTAGACATCTATTGGGCACATAAAAATGAAAAAGCCCCCCAGCTCGGTGCTTTTGCCTGCTTTTGTTAGCACGGATGGATTATTTTCCCTTGAGCAAGCAATTCCTAGATAGATAAACATATTCTCTTGCCGTTGGAGAAGATCTGTCAAAGTCTGTTCCTTTCTTCTTCTGTTGACAGCAATATTTCTGGGAACGTTTCTGTGGCTTGTTCTGAAAGTTTCCTTTCTGTTCCTTCTCTCATTAGAAACAGGAGCAAAGAGCCCTTTTTACATCTTTCTCAGGTGCTAATCGTCTGTTTGTTTTCTCCAAGTAGTTTTATGTACTTCATTGACATCTGCAAAGGCCTTCCTAAAGGCCACAATTATGAGTGAGATGTGAATTGGAGCCTACAGAAATAGGCTCAGATGAAAATGTTGTCACTTCTTGAGTTATTCTTCCCATGTGCTCTGAATTGGGAATTCAGTGGGTGATCTTATGAGAGAAAGGACCACCAATTTACTCCCAGAGACGTTCTTTGGTCAGTGTATGGCACAGCAGGCATCCACAAGTCAGTTAATTCTTTCTGCTGCTGTTGTACGTGTTCTATGTAGAAACCTAAGTTACCAGTTTGCAGGGCTTCCTGCAGACTAACTTTGGCTAGATCAAAACTCAAGAGAGCAGAAATAATTTAAAAATTGTTCTTTAAATATGTCTTCTTGGTTTTTTTTCTTTCTTGGGCTTTTACTTGGGTTTTGTGCCCTGCTGGGGCAGAGAGAGGAGAGACGAGGAGTTTTGGGACTGGTTGTTGGAGCAGTTTGAAGAGTGCAGTTTCTTGTGTGTGTGCAGTGTCTCAGGGCAAAGTGAGGCTTCTCAGAGGGGCAGGTGTGTGTGTGTTTTTCCAAGAGCCTTGCTGTGCCCAAGTGAAAGTGGGAGGATTCCCTGAGCAGGCTGCTCTGCCCCAGCTGCCTGTCTGCCTAGGCTCCATTCCGTCCATCCCTCTAGATGTTAGAAAGCAAGCCAGCTTCCATCCCATTTTACTTTTTCATTGAAATCCAAGTGAAACTAGGTGGATAATTGACATGTAATAATCAATGGATCCCTATTCCCCTTGAATCCCTTGAACATGACGACAGCGATTTCTGCTTCCTTGCCCTTGTGAAACCAGGAAGATATTTTCTGATTTGTACGTGTGTCATTGGGTCACAAAAAAATGTGAGGTGGAAATGTATGTTTGGTTGAAATGTCTTCCTGGAGGCACGTGTTCATGTGCCTGTAGCCTTTTAGAGGTGAAAGTGCCAGGTAAATGCTGCTTTTCAGAGGTCTTTGTGTCCTGGGAAGTGGCAGTCCCTGTGCAGGTTAAGCTGCCCGTGCTCCCTTTGGAACTCCCTGTCCTAATCTCTCTCCCTCTCAGCACCATTACCGATAGCGCTGTTTGCTCAGTTTGTGTGCGTCTGGAGGAGAAAGATTTACTTTTTGAATGTACTTGCTTCCTTCTTCTGTGGTGCTGCAGAGCTGTCTGTGAAAGGCAGGAGGAGAGGTGGGCAGGTGGCTGTGTGCAGAGGCCCATGTTTAGCTGTGCTTGCCCAGCAGGTGGTTGCCAGAGCAGTGGTGGTCCCTGAGCTCTAGGAGATGTCTGGAATGGATGTCTGAAAGCCTGCTGCCTTGACTGGGCTTTCTTGAATTGAAAGGCAGTTGGTACCTGAACGTCTGTGAAAAGGTCTGGAGGTTGGCAGGGAAGTGTTGCAAAAGTATTTGACAGCCGCTGTGGTCAAGGTTTTCTCTAACCGTGATCCATTGGAGCATTTCCTAGAGAAGGCTTTAGAGCATCTCCAGTCTCTGGAGCCTTTGTCTGTGATGTGCTCGATTTCTGCAGGTGATTTTCCAAGTTGATGCGGGGCAAGGAGTTGGGTGGAAAGTGCCATGGAAAGCTTTCAGTCTCGCTGAGGCAAATGGAAATAACTAATGTGCTTTTTTCCACTGCAGGGCAGGAAGAAAGGGCCCGGGGCCAGGAAGGGGGTGTTGCCTCTTTGTTGGTTGTAGGTGGCTGCTCTTTCAGCACTTGCTCTAGCGTGTCTGTTGGAGGATGGCAGATTGGATGGATCCTTGGTTTCATTCCTCTCAGAGTAACTCTTTTCAACTCCCCCTGTGCTTTTTGTCTCAAAGGATCCCCAGGTGGGACATCCATGGCTTGCTCTCCATGGCAGTGAAGTGCAGCCCCCAGAACTGCCTCCCAAGCTCCGTTGGTCCTGCCTGGCAGTGGAAGCCCATCAAATGGCGTGCAGCTAAGAGTGATGTGGAGCGCCCTGCTTCCAGCGGGGAGAGGAAGGCTGCTGCTGAAGGGACAAGCTGTGAGGATGATGGCAGAGCCAAGGAGCAGAAAGGCAGGATTTCCCAAATGCCGGAGTGCTTGTCACGTGCCACTCCCAGGAAAGAGGCAGGGTAGGGGACTTCAGGTTTGTAAATTCCCAACGGCGCGGACTGAGATGAGGTAAATCTCAAGGTCCATCTAGAACCATTTATTAGCTGCCCCAAATGATTAGTATAGGTCTTAACAAGTCCACGAGAATTGGTTAGGTATATGACAAATGGTGGCAAATGGTGAGGTCTGCGTTGTGTTCCTGACCAGCAGGTATAGGAGAACTTCTGGCAAGCGGTACTTCAGGTGGTCCTTAAGGTGGTTACTGAAGAACTCTTAAGAGCAAAGAGAAAGTGGGGGATAGAGAAAGGCAAAGCCAGAGCAAAAGCCAGAGATGAAGAGGTCGCCGGTGCTGGTTGCAGCATCTTTTTCAGGGAATCTTCCCTGGCATAATCTTCTTTCTTGGGAAGGACCTTGCCAGGCACTATCTTCTTTTGTTTCTTCTTTGTTCCCCGCTAGGGGCACTTCTTTTCCCCTTTGGGGTCTGCTGCATTAGCATGGTCCACCCCCCTTGCCCAATGAAGCAAAGGTCACTTCTCGGACACAATGGCCTTGAGAACTGAGAACTAGCAAGCTCACCACACGAGTGGCAGAACTATCCTGTCTTCACAAGGCAGGTCTCTCTTAGTTTTGACTATGAATGCTTCTTAGGAGTGAAAGCTTTCTGAAATCTAATTTTACCAGTTTCTTCCCAGCATCAAGGGGTAGCTGATGTCCTTGCAGTTCCCCCATGTGGCATGCCGATTGCTTTTTATGGAGTCACTTTTTCACCTTCTTCTTTTCTTTCCCTTTCTGGGTCTCGCATTCTTGAGCTGTGGTAACGGATCTCGTCCCCCAAGTTTATACTATTGTTTTCCTCTTTACGCGTTACCCTTTTGCCCCTTTTGTTTTGCGCTTCATGAACGCTCGTGTGATTGGGTTAGAATCGTGTCAACTGAAAGCTAAGCCTTCTTGCTTGAGTCCCACCACATAGCTAAGTACAGACCGAAAATTACCAGCTTTTGTTTTGGTTTTTCTTTTTATTGGTAGTTCAAGTAGAGGAAGTTATTATACCGCTTTGGAAATATAGACCTGAAGTAAAAATTATAAATATGTTAACTTTCTCTTAAACTACTTGCAGCACAATGTTGCTCAGCTCAGAATATTGAGTTTGAGTTGTGGTATTTCATGATCCCTATAGCTAAAGATGGATGCTTTACACATAGCAGACAGGTACCCTGAAGAAAAACTCACAGGCGTTTTTCATGCAGGCCGTGGTTCTGCTGTTGGATGTGCACATGAAACCTTACTGAAGTCGCAGGATTTTTCAAATGGGTGGTTCTCAGTTAGTTGCAGGCTGAGGAGTTCTGTTGCGTAGCGGTGAAAGCGTGCTCCATGATTCAATGAGAGCAACTGGTATTTTTGTCAAATGCCAAGTGGGTAAAGTTGCAATCGTAACACTGTAGGGAGTGAGCAAGGAATGAAAATGCACGGGGAAAAAGGACTGTCTGAAATTTGTCAATGCTAATGTCAGCTCTGCTGCAAAATGCAAAGTGTTGTTTTCCTCCCCCATGAAAACTGGCGTTCTGCGGGACAGGATGTTTTACGTGCCGCTGTGCGTGATGTGAATAGCAGAATACTAAGCCCACTCGGTTGATATTGATTTTCCCCCACACACACTCCCAAAGCTGTGATTATTACTGGATGTGGATGCTGTTGATAATCCCTATTTCCCTTGAAATGTACTCTGAAAATGGGATCTTGAGGATATTCAGACTTTTTTGTTTGCCCTGTATGTCTCAAGACATGATCCAGACTGCCCGATTCTGATTGAAACAGCAATACTACCAGTAAGGCAGTATTAGTTACCTTTTTTTCTGCTCTTGATTTACCAATCTTTTTATTTTCCTTCATGCTTTAAGATTGAGTTGTTAGATTGAGTTGTAGTTATAACAGTGATTTGGTTTAATGGTCTTTTTGATTTAGCTTCAGTACGCTTTGATTCGGGAGCATTCGGCTATTGAAATCTTCCCAGGAGGGATCACGTGTGCTCCGTGGAATGTCAGCATGTGCACATGGGTGCAGACCCCCACGCACACACATACACACCTTAACACTTCTGGAACCATGAGGCAAGAGGTCATTTCCCAGGGACAAAACTGGCATGGTTCTGCAAAGCTTGTTCTATGCCAATAAAAACTTACCCGACTAAATACTTGGTGAGATTTTGTTATTAGCTGTAGCAGAGAGTTGATACTGGAGGTGTGATTCTGTATTGGACACCAACAGGCTACCATCAAGAAGCTCTCGGTTCCTGCAGAGTTCTGATGAAAACGGAATAATTCAGGCTGGCAGAGAGCTCTGTTCATCCCTCCTCCTGCTGAGCGCAGGGTTAACTTCAGAGTTAGGCCAGCTAACTTGAACGTTATTTGTTCTATCTTTATCTTATTTATTGATTGATTATGAGGTGATTTTTTTCTGTATTTATCAAATGATCTTTCTTTTCTGCTGCCTTGCACCATTGTAGGAATGATAAAGTTGCCAAAGTCCCTACTGGAGTCCGTCTGTGGTTTGTTCCTGGGTGCTGGTCTAAGGTGGAAGCCTGAGAAGGCATTTGGATCCCGAAAGCATTTTGCGGCATCCGCCGGCGGTGACGAGACCAGGTGGGCTGTGAGAGAGCGGACTGAATCCCCATGGCCATTGTGTCAAACTTGAGGAATTGTGGCAATTTATGGAGACGTTTCCTTGTGGGAGAGGGACAGAGCGAGAAGGGCAGTAGCCCCTGTGTTCCCGTCACTTTCAGTCTGTACCACTGCGGAACCTCGCTGGCGTCTGCCCCCTTTGCAGGGTGTCTGGCTCTGCGGTTAAGCATACGTGCACGCAGCATCTAAAATGACCTTTTTCTCCAAGGCCTGTTCTTTGAAGAGAAGTCGGTGAATTACTGCTTTAGGTCCCAAGTAATATGTAGCAATTGAACGACCTTAGAAGAAAGAGTAACTCCAGTAGGAAGCAGAAATTGATGTTCTCTCCCTGGGGATCAAGCACGCATTATATCTTAGATGGAGTTGTCAGAGGGAAAGGCTTGTTTGCTTGTATTGTAGGGAATGTCCAATTGCATCCAATGAGCTTGTTGGCAATTTCTAGTCGTGTATCTTGCCATTAAAAGCAATGATTTCAAATGTTAAACACAGGAATTACACTTTGGGCTGGATTTCATTGAAACTTAGTCTGATGGATTAGTTTTGCTGCGAGTGTGTCAAATTGCCATCAATTCACTTTCTGAATAGGTTCTTGAGTTTTAGGAGCCCTATACCAGAATAGAGTTGGGAGCTGTTTGGAGTATGGCTGTACTGCCACCAAGTATTTCTCAGGAATGAGGTGGTAGGCAGTCAATCTGCTTTTTACTGAGTCTAAAAGAGTATTTGGGAACACGCTTTACCAGAAGAGCTGCTTTGGTTGGTTGCATAAGAAGTTGGGAAAAAAGACTGGTGAATTGCCTTGGAAATGAGAAGATAAACTTTGGCTTTCTAAGCAAGTTGTGCAAGCCCTGAGGATTCAGCTGTTCTCAGGGAATTTAAAACTTTGCAGTAGGTGCTAATAGTTGGGAAAGCTAAGTCCCTTAAGTCAAGGCTTTCAGAGCCTTAGTTGGACATGTCCTGAAAAGACCTTTATGGGCTCTTCCAGAGCCCTTCCCACTGCCCGATTGTGATTGAAGTTCTGAGTTGGAGCGTTTCCTACTGACGTATTTGGAAGGAGTCAGGCCCTGTATGTCTCAAGACCTGATCCAGACTGCCCGATTCTGATAGAAATTGTGTCAGTTGCTCCTGACTGTGTCTGAAGTAAAGAGGAGTTAGGTCAAATTTGCAACTCATACAGATGCATACTCCAGACCTCCTGTGAGAAGCTCAACTGATCCCTGCTGCTTTTTGAGCCATTAGTTAATGAAAATGCACTGAAGGCTGTAGTTAGTAGGAGTCCTGCAGTGTTGAGCACTGGGAATGACATTCTAATGGTGAGCAAATGGATCCCCTTTTTCTCCACAAACGGCTGAAGCAGGGCAGTTTTCCCTTGGGGCGGTTCTGCTCCGGCAAGTGACTGGGTGGAAAGAGCTGCCCAAGCACAGCAGCCCTCCGGCCTGTGTGTGTTCAGAGCTGCCTTTTTGCATCTTGCTGCTTCTCAGTCTGTTAGCAATTTATCTGCAACTGCCTCAGCTGTGAATGAATGAGTGGTATTTCATGCTAGCCCCTATGGCCACGGTGCCGAATGGGGTTTCGTATTGTGCTCTGAGCACAATGAAGCTGGGAGAGTGTTAAAAAAGAGAGAACTGGAAGCAGATGAAAATAGGTGACCAAGCGATGGAATAGTTTGGCTTGTTTTGCTCTAAGAGGGAGAGAGGTGATGTAGCAAATAAAAAGAAACGAAAAAAGCAACCCACCCCAAAATAACCCCCCAAAAGCAAACCAAATCAAAAAGCCCCGATGTTTTTATTTACGCACGGAGCAAACTTGCTGTGAGGTCCCTGAGGTGCCCCAAGAGCATGAGCTGAGTGTGTTCCCTGGTTTGCTGCAAGCCCTGGGCTCCAGGAACCTGTGCTGGCTACCTGCCAGCCCACTCCATGTCTCCAGGTGGGAGCAAGGCAAGGTGTGAAAAGAGAGTTGACAGCATGGCCCTCTCCCTGCTGGCTGTGGGCTTGAAGAGCTTAAAGGCAGAGGAGCTCAGGAGCTCACAGAGGTATTCTGTTCTGTAGAACCAGTTTTCACAGCAAAGCTCCACTTGCCTCTTTGATTCCTGCCGTGAAGATGCAGCTTTTTTCTCACAACGTCTCATGAACCAGAGATGTGGTGCTGCTTCTGTGCACATTGGCAAAGAACAGTCGCATTGAAAGCTCTCATACTACTTCTGTGATGAGGAAGACTCAGGAAGCAGGCAGAAGAGATGAGCCATGGCTTGTGTCATGCCAAAGAGAGCAGGGGTGGAAGCTGGGGGAAATCAAGCTCTCCTTTGCTGCTGTGAATACCCACAGTAGCAGTAGTGAATTGGGTGTGGGAGTTAAGCAGGGGTGATTTTCCAAGGTGGCATTGGGTAAGGAAAGCAATGTCAGTGTTGTGGCAGATGAGCAGTGATAGCCATACCTGTAATAAATAAAATCATGTTTTGTTAATCAAATCAGGCTTTCTTAAAGGCTGGTGAAAAATTACAATGTTTTGACCCTTCACATACCTAAATCACAGGCATCCGGTGTGCTATCTGGTGCGCTTTGACACCTCAATACCTAAATCACAGGCATCTTGGTGTGCTATCTGACCTAAATCACAGGCATCTTGGTATGCTTTAACACTTCAAAGGGAAGATAAGCTGAAAAGAGTCACCCAAAGGACACCGATAAAGATGAGGAGCCTTCAGCCCTCATGACCACCAGGAGGTGGACAAGACCGACCCCCCTAGCAACATGTCGCTCAGACACAGAATATACCAGGATTGACACATATACGGGAACAGAAGAGTATATAATCAGCTACTTTCGGGAAGTGGGTGCATGCCGTTGGCAGAGCAAAGACTCCCGGCCGCCCAGCACTGTTTTGCTTGCTGCTGCTTGCTTAATAACTAATTTGATTAATTGGACTGGTTCCTGTCAATTTTTGGGCCACAATCTATAACAATTTGGTGCCGTGACTCGGATAGAGGCAATTTGGCTGTAAACCTCACGGGGGGGGCGCCCCACTGAATAAGCGGCCCCTGTTGGGGGTTTTTACACCAAAACCTCTACCGACGAACTCGAAATTTGGCAGCAAGCAAATAAAAGCGGCAACCCCGTAAACTTTGTGCACGAAGACCCGAACGAAGACTCAGGAGTGAGGAAGTATAGACCGGTGATCCATTCAGTTGGGGTTGGGTATCCCGGAGTGTGCCTGTGTTGAGAAGTCCACTTGAGGACGAAGCAAGTGCGGACCCCTTAGTAGTGCGGTTCCCATCTCCCGCGAGGGACTGGGCCACGAACAGGGGAAAAGATTGTGTGGTGTGTGTGTGTGTGTGTGTGGTGTGTGAAGGCACTCCGGAAGATGGGACAGGAAGAAAAGCAAGCCTTCTGATCCCATGGGTGGGTCGGTGCCTAAGGTTAGGTTACCCCAGATACCGCCAGACAGTCCGTTAGGATTAATGATTAAACATTGGGATGATTACCCTTCTAGGCAGGGTAAGGATAAAGCAAAAATGATACATTATTGCATGGGAAGTTTGGGTGGGAAACAAATTAGAAGTGACCACCTGTGTGGCCCATTTTTGGGTCCTTTGAAGATTGGATATGCCAGGCTTTACATATTTATGTTAATTCTAAGGAAGCCTTTAGCCTGGAGGAGAGTGAATATGCACACTTGTGGATAAGGTCAGAGACTAGAGTAAATCAATATCACTTGAGAGAGAAGAAACAGGGGGGTAGGAAAAAAACCCCGGGATGAGGATGAAATCCCTACCTCACCCCCCCCTTATGTACCACCAGCACCGATCACCACAGCCTTCACCGCCCCCAACAGCGCCAGACCTTTTCCAATACAGATTCTCCCTCTGGTTCTTCTGAAACTAGGACGAGTAACTCGAAGTCAAACTAGGATGGGGGAGGATAAAAGTAGCTTATATCCGCTTAGAGAAGTTGCTATGGGGGGAGCGCAACCTGGCATGGGATATGTTTCTGTCCCTCTGAACTCCGGGGACGTTAGGGAATTTAAGAAAGAATGGGAAACTTGTTAGAGGATCCCCTAGGAGTTTCAGAACGTGTAGACCAGTTCCTAGGACCCCACATTTATACCTGGATGAACTGCAGGCCATATTGGGCATATTGTTCACTGCAGAAGAATGAAAATGATCAGGAGAGCTGGGATGAGGATTTGGGTACCAACAACACCAGCAGGGTCCTGCGGCGGATATTAAATGGCCTCTTCAGAGACCTACTGGAATAACCAAACGAAATAGACAGAAGGCCATATGCAAGATCTGAGGACCATAATTGTCCAGGGGATAAGGGAATCTGTCCCTAGGGGACAGAATATAAACAAAGCCTTAGTGAACATCAAAATGTTATAGTTGAATTTAAATAAATCGAGTCCGAAATAGATTCAATAATATTTATTGAGGTAGGAAGGCAAAAGCAGCGCTGGGCGGCTGGGGAGTCGCAGCTCCACCAAAGGCTCGCAGATTCAAGCAAGCTGAGCAGCTCTTTTATCTTCATGGAGGTTGGTTTACGCCCCTCTGTAGCTTCTTGCTTGAGGTAGTTAGATAAAATGTCGGTCACAGGATCAGCTCAAAACAATACATTCCGATAACATTGTGGTTAAGCTTTTTGTCATTCAGGAGTTCCCATGTTGGTGTAGCAAGATAACATCGTGGACATGTCTCTTCTGGTTAAAACAGGGAGTTCTCAAGACTGCCACAATGGGTTCGTTCCTCTTGCTTAACTTGTTTGATCAGCAATCACCTTTAGTTACTTATTACAAAAAGAAAGATGAAACCCCCACAGAATGGTTAGAGAGATTGAGAAAGAACCTCCAATTATATTCAGGGCTGGACCCTAGTACACCGGTAGGGCAAGCCTTGTTAAAACCCAATTTGTAGCTAAATCAATGGACGGGACATTAGAAAGAAGCTGGAGAAAATGGAGGATTGGCAGGATAGGGGTTTGGATGAATTGTTAAGGGAAGCCCAGAAAGTGTATGTCCGCAGGGAGGAGGAAATACAATAAGAAACAAGCCAGAATGTTGGTAGCTGCAGTCAGAGAAGGGCGAAGGATGTCAACCCCGGAAAAGGGTTTGAAGCTCGTCAGATAAGGCAGGAGACCCGAAAAACTTTAAGAGGGAGAGAAGTGGGGAACTGTGGTTTGTTTTTATTGTGGAGGAAAAGGGCATGTTAAAAAGGACTGCAGAAAGAGAATGATGGATGAGAAAATGTTCAAAAGAGACTAGGGGTGTCAGGGGCTCTATTTGCTGGGAACCCGAGAAAAAAACCAGAGCCCTGATAAAACTAAAAGTGGGTCCCCAGCAACAAAAATTGAGTTCCTAGTGGACTCGGGAGCAGAAAGATCTACCGTTCAAAATTGCCCTAAGGATGTAAAATATCCTCGGCGACTATACATGTTATTGGAGCAAAAGGAGAACCTTTTGAGTACCCGTAATAAAGGATGTGTTTTTTGAAACCCATTCTAAGGTAGGGTGGGGCTCCCTGCTACTCATGCCTGAAGTAGACTATAATTTATTGGGCCGAGGATTTGATGATTGAATTAGGAATTGGCTTAGAAATAAAAAAATGAAACACTAAAAATTAAACTGTGTCCTTACGAGTAATAGATGAAGAGAAAATAAATCCTGAAGTCTGTACACCCCGGAAACAGTAGGTAAGTTAGATATTGAACCCTTTTCAGTAACAATAAGGAACCAGAAATACCAGTCAGGATAAAACAATACCCCCTTCCTAGAGAAGGGAGGCTAGGTTTGAAACCTGAGATCCAAAGATTACTTGAAAAGGGGTTGCTAGAACCCTGTATGTCTCCTTTTAATACTCCATCCTGCCTGTAAAAAAGACGGATGGAAAATATAGGTTAGTACATGACTTACGAGAATTAGCCAGAGAAACAATAGGCTAGATTCCACGGTGGTGGCGAATCCACACACCTCCTGAGTCAAATAGGGCCCGATAATCAATGGTATAGTGTAATAGATTTGAAGGATGCATTCTGGGCATGCCCTCTCAAAGAAGGATTGCGAGATTACTTGCTTTTGAATGGGAAGACCCAGATAACCATCGGAAACAACAATTACGGCGGACGGTATTGCCCCAAGGTTTACCGAATCTCCGAACTTGTTCGGACAAGCCTTAGAACAAATCCTGAAGGGGTATGAGTTAAGTGAAGGAGTCACACTGGTCCAGTATGTGGATGATTTGCTCCTAGCTGGTGATAGCGAAGAAAAAGTGAGGCAGGAGAGTATTAAGTTACTAAATTTTTTGATTTTACAAGGATTGAAGGTATCAAAATCAAAACTACAATTTGTTGAGAAAGAAGTAAATAATCTGGGACACAGATTAAGCAAGGGAACTAAGAAATTAGACCCCGAAAGGGTGAATGGCATATTGTCATTACCGGCTCCTAGAACTAAAAGACAGGTTAGCAATTATTAGGTCTCTTTGGCTATTGCAGGCAAGGATTGAGAACTATAGCAAAAAAGGTGAAGTTCCTCTATACCAAATTAACTAAGGAATGGATTATTGAAATGGTCGGAGGATGATGATAAACAATTAGAAACACTAAAAACTGATTTAGTAAATGCCCCAGTTTTGAGCCTGCCAGATGTAAAGAAACCATTTTATCTATTTATCAGTGTTGATGAAGGGACCGCATTTGGGGTATTAGCACAAGAATGGGCAGGAAGAAAGAAACCTGTGGGATACTTATCTAAACTCCTGGAACCCCGTAAGTAGGGGCTTGGCCTACCTGCCTTCAAGCGATAGTAGCCGCAGCCCTTTTGGTAGAGAAGCCCATAAAATTACCTTTGGAGGAGAATTGAGGGTATTATCACCTCACAACATCAGGGGAATTTTGCAACAAAAAGCTGACAAATGGATAACAGACGCCCGGCTCCTAAAATATGAAGGCATCCTAATCTCCTCTCCAAACTGGAACTCGAGGTAACAAGCGTGCAGAATCCAGCACAGTTTTTGTATGGGAGCTGAGTGACACAATAAATCATGATTGTCTTTACAACATTGAGGAGCAAATGAAAATCAGACCAGATTTAGATGAGGAAGAACTTGGAGAAGGAGAAAGCTATTTGTAGAGTGATCATCCCGGGTAGTTGAAGGAAAGAGAAAATCAGGATTTGCAATCATTGATGGAAAAACATTAGTGTAATAGAATCAGGACCTCTGAGTCCTAGTTGGTCTGCACAGGCTTGTGAACTATATGCTGTATTAAGAGCCTTGCAACTTTTAAAAGGTAAAATTGGAACCCATATATACGGATTCAAAATATGCCTTTGCGTAGTGCATACTTTTGGAAAAATTTGGGAAGAAAGGGGTTTAATAAATTCTCAAGGAAAAGGATTAATACACCAGGAATTAATAATCCAGGTTTTACAAGCATTACGAGGACCAGCGGGAATAGCCGTAGTAACATTTAAAAGGACACCAAAAAGGATTAAGCCCATTAGTCAGAGGAAACAATCTTGCTGACCAAGAAGCAAAAAAGAGCGGCATTAATGGTGATCCAGACTAAAAGAACTCGGGAGGACTGTATAACTTGTGGAAAGGAATCAGACGAATTCCCATGTTATGAGTGTTGGAAGGATTTTGGAATCGATGCAGTCCCTTGCAGATGTCTAATTTATGATGAATGTGACAACCCCAAGTATAGCCATTGCATCTACACGGAAAAATTCACTCAATCCTGAGTTTTACAGTGCAGGAAAAAGATAAGCTGACTCAGATGGGAATCAGGGAGACAGAAAAAGGAAAGTGGAAACTCCCGGATGGCCGGGAAGTTCTCCCAAACCTCTGGCTTTGAAAATCATGCAAAAATTCCATGAGAACACCCATTGGGGAACTCAGGCGTTAGTGGATCAGTTTGCCACAAAGTGTATGTGCATTGGTGTATACAATATAGCAAAGGGAATAGTTAGCGACTGTATGACATGCAAAAGGGTCAATAAACATCAGTTACGGGGGGAAAAAGCCCTGGGGGGAAGAGAACTGGCTCACAGACCATTTGCTAAAATCCAGCTAGACTTCACTGAACTTCCAAAGGTGGGACGATATAAATACTTATTAGTAATCATAGACCACCTAACCCATTTTGTGGAAGCATTCCCGACAGCTAGAGCCACCGCTCAAACCGTAGTGAAGACTTTGCTGGAAAATATAATCCCTAGGTATGGATCCATTGAGGTGATAGACTCTGATAGGAGCTCCCATTTTGTTTCAAAAGTAGCAAGGGAAGCTCTCTCCTCTTTGGGGGACAAAATGGGAATATCATACTCCCTGGCATCCACAAAGCTCGGGAAAGGTAGAAAGAGTAAATGGGGAAATAAAGAAACAGCTCACCAAAATTGATGTTAGAAACTAAGATGTCATGGGTAAAGTGCCTCCCCTTAGCACTATTGAATATAAGAACACAGCCCTGAACTGATGTAGGAATTTCCCCCTTTGAAATGTTATATGGGATGCCATACGATTTAGAAATCTGCAGGACCACCCCCAACTTGAAAGTTCACAAATTAGACCTTATATAATTCAACTCATGGTTAGGAGAGTAAGCTGCGGAATAAGGCTTAGTAGTACAGAGACCCCCCTTGGATGTAGCCATGCATAACATAAAGCCAGGAGACAAAGTGCTAATCAAATCATGGAAGAGTCCTCATTAACCCCCCCGTTGGGAAGGGCCCTATCTCGTTTTACTCACCACAGAAACAGCCATCCGGACAGCAGAGAGAGGCTGGACCCATGGGAGCCGCGTAAAAGGACCATTAAAGACTATTCTTGGGAAGTGACAAGCCCGCCTGGAGATCTGAAGATTGCCTTCAGGAGGTTGTAAATGGACACACATATAACTGTGGTACAAGTGAGCGACTACAGCGTATCGGTGGGGTACGGTTACGGTGATACAGGGGACATAAGAATCAAGTGTGACATTCTGAGCTGTAACTGTTATCCTTTTTATTTGTTTTATTTGTAAAGGGTGTCGAGAACGGTGGGGGACCCATTGCCGATACGGGATACCCCCTCGAGGGGGTTTGCCAACCTTGTGGGGACAAAGAGCGTGAGCTCACCAAATTGGCTCTAGACATAAAATATTTAATGGTGAACTCCAGGAGCAATCTAGTGAATGGCGGGAGATATTTGCACGGGGTATTAAACCCGAAGTACTATTGCTATCACCCTAGCGAACCTGCTCCATTTGTAATTGACATTATTAAAGTGTGTTGTCGCAAGACACTTAAAGGGGTTCAGTGCGATTCACCTGAAATGCGCAGAAGCAAGCGACTAAAAATTGCATTTATTCTCCTGAAGACTACCCCTGCTGCCGAGAAGATGATACCCCTCGTGGCTCGAAACAACCGAGTCGACGAGCGAGGCAGAGGAGTAAAAAGCTGTGGAGAACAGAACCCAAAGAGTGGGACTGTACAAAGACACTGGGAGGACTGCCTCAGTGTTAACCAAGGGAATCGCACGAAATGCCCCGGGAGGAGTGATAGCACTGAAAAGGACTGGGTAACTGGAGTGAGTGTTCAAACTAAACTTATCAACTGGCCGGGTTTCCACCCTTCTCGCCACACTCTAATTCTAATTCTACTAAATCTTGTAGGTGTACACGGATACTCTCACCAACCATTTAAATGGACATTAAGTAGGTGGGAGGATCATCACGTGATTCAAACTGTCACGAGTCCTGGGGCACCGACATTTAAAACACACTTATGTGAGTTAGCTCCCATAAAACCCTGTTTAAATCTTATGGGGTATTATCTGTGTCCAAGCTCCAATTCCGGGAGAACATATTGCAATGCTCCCAACCAGTATTATTGTGCTTATTGGGGATGTGAAACGATCGCCTCAAATTGGAACCCAGTAGCAGGACCAGATAGATACTTGACAGTTAAATGGGGCCCTCAGGGATGCAGGCCCCCACAGCGTGATCGATCTGGGGGAATTATCAATCTCGGAAATTGCATCCATTTAGAATTAACTATACAACAACCTCTTGATGAGGGGTGGCTTCTGGGGAAAACTTGGGGAATACGGTATTGGGAACCTGGAACCGATAGAGGGGGACTCATATACATAAAGAAAGAAATAGTCCCTAATGACCCTGATCTGGTAGGACCGAATGAAGTACTAGCGGGAGAAATAGCCCTCTCGTCAGATAAGGGGATACCTAATGGAACAGATACTGGGACTACTACAACAACAGCAACACATATTAACACCCAGGAACCTAGGGGCAATTCTCTTTGGAAATTGGTGCAAGCCAGTTATCAAGTATTGAATGCTACCTATCCAAACTTGACAGAGCACTGCTGGCTGTGCTATAACATTTGACCACCTTTTTATGAGGCAATTGGGGTAACTGCTAACCCTAAACGAATCAATGGGTCAAACCCCTCACAATGTCTGTGGAAAAAGGAAATCAGTCAGAGCCAGGGAATTACATTGGCTCAAGTAACCGGGCAGGGGAGGTGCATTGGGAATGTGCCCCACAATAAGAAGCACTTG
Organism: Sterna hirundo; assembly: GCA_009819605.1. Classification (NCBI taxonomy): domain Eukaryota; kingdom Metazoa; phylum Chordata; class Aves; order Charadriiformes; family Laridae; genus Sterna; species Sterna hirundo. The sequence continues at coordinate 18,758 of WNMW01000114.1, read as the reverse complement.
TGTAAAGCCATGATCCCCTCAAATAGGAAACCACCAGCTGACTGGTTATTACCAGCAAAGAATACCAAATGGGTCTGCTCCTCCATTGGAATAACTCCTTGCTTATCACTGAAATTATTCAATGAAAACCAGGATTATTGTATCCAAGTGTTAATAGTTCCTAAAATTATATATCACCCAGAGGAATTTGCTTATGAATATCAAACAGTCCCAAAACAACATTTGAATAAACGAGAACCCTTTACAGCCCTAACAGTAGCCACGCTGGTAGCTTTAGGTGTAGCTGGAGTCGGTACAGGGACAACCTCCTTAATTCAACAAAATCAACAATTCAATTCCGTTAGAGCAGCTGTAGATGAAGACCTAGAAAAAGTAGAGAAATCTATTAGTGCTTGAGAAGCCTCCCTGAGATCCTTATCAGAAGTAGCATTACAAAACCGTCGAGGATTGAATTTATTGTTTGCACAGCAAGGGGGGTTGTGTGTTGCTCTAGATGAGGAATGCTGCGTATATGCAGATCACACTGGAGTAGTTAGAGACACCATGACAAAATACCTGAGGCTTCTCTTCTGCCAGCTGCACAGAGGCAGTTCCCTCAGCCTGCCCGTGTGTGCCCTGTGCCATGGCCCCTCACCAGAAGGGGACACAGGAGTCTGCATGTGGCCTCCAAAGGGCCTAAGGAGAGAGGAGAGCAATTTTTTTTACTTTTTAAGTCCCCACATTACCACTAGAGTTATTTCCTGAGTTTGTGTGTGTGTGGAGGAGAAAGGTTTCCTTTTTGAGGCCAGGCCCGTGATCCGAATAGGCTGAACATTTCTGCCTGTGCCTAAGGATTGAGTTTGTCCATGGAGAAAGCGAGAGGCTTGCTGTGATTGTTGCTCTGCATGTCTTTCTTGCTACTCGTGCTCACAGACCCAGGAGAGCAGATTTTGTCTCCGAGGATGAAGTTTAGAATTGCAGCTGGTTCTGTTTTTTGGGACAGCTGTTGCAGAGGAGTTCCTGTGCTCTTGTGCCGTAAGAAAATGCTGCTGTGGCTTTCCTGTTCTTCTCTCTTGAAAGGTTGTCCATTGGGAGTGGAATAGAGAGGAGCGTTTTTTTGAAAGTCGTCTAGAAGGGAACCAGAGCAAGAGGAGCAGTGTGGTGGCTGGGTCCAGGCTGGCCACGGAAATGCAGTTGCCCTTTTGTGTAGTGCCTTTTGGCCAGGGCAGTGTGTACCTTGTGGCAATGAAGTGAACTGTTTTGTTCTTGTGTCTTGGTTTTCAGCCTTGTGGGAGTTTGTCGTTCGTCGGAGGGCACTGGCACCTTTGCAAGCCACAAAAGAGGCAGGTCTCATCAGAAGACCTCAGCAGACAGCCCGCAAGCCCATGGATGGCGCGTTTTCCTGGAGACCGACTTGAATTCTGCGCTTAGTTGCTTCTAACCCGACCTGTCCTTCTGACTGAAAGCAGACTGTGCTGGTAAGGTGCTGAGACATCTCTGGCTAATTGTGCAGGTGCGTGAGTGGTAGCCTTCTTGGAAAGGAGGTCTGGGAGAGGTGTCTGTGTGTGGGGTGAGTCCGCTTTCGGGGAGGGGAGGTGGTTTCTCTGCCTGCGCAAGAGCAACGTCCCTGGCCCAAAGGGTGCGGGGGGAATGCCTAAGCACCACTCCTGCTGTGGATTCTAGCGTCTCCTTGTCTTTGTCCCTAAAGCCTGTATGGTTTTTCAGGCTGTGAAATGAAACTCTCGAAGTTGTGGGAGCATTTTGTGCTCTTTCTTGATTGCAGAGTGGTGTTTTAGCTTGAGAGCTGTGTGGTCTCTGTGTGCTCTGCCTGAAAATGCACCTGAAAGGGGTCTGCCTAGTTTGTATGCCTATGGGTGAGGTGGCCAGCTGGCCCTTTCCGTGGGGTGGCTGGTGGTGGATGGCCAGAGTGATGGTCATCAGGAATTCCTGCTGTTGGTCCTTGCCCTGGAGCTGCTTGGGTCCAGGGGTGGAGATGGTGATTTGTGTGGCATCTGTGGGGTCTGGCTCTTGCCCCGAGACCTTTGATGTTGCAGGGGTGGGCTGCTGTAAGCTAAGTAAGCAATCTGTGACAAGAGCGCAGTGCTAGTTCTTGCGTGGCCAAAAGCCTGGCAATGTTTTCATGGAGCGCTGCTCACTTGCTTCTGGGATGGTCTGCCTTGTCAGTGCTGTGAGCAGCTGCTCCCAGCTGTGCTCTGCTGCCTGTATCTTGGCATCCATAAAGACAAGGGGTGTTTGGGGCCATCCCCTTCTCTGTCCGAGTTGTTTGGAGGGAGCGCTTACCATGCAGGGTTGCACACCAGGTTCGTGAGCAGCTCGCAAAGGATGAGATTCAGATTGCAGGTGCCTTTCCCACGGCATCCTCCTAAGGAAACTTAGGAAGTGTGGGTTAGATGAATGGACAGTGGGGTGGATTGAAAACCGGTTGAAAGACAGAGCTGGGAGGGTCACGATGAGGGGCACAGAGTCTAGTTGGAGGTGAGTGAGAAGGGGTGTTCCCCAGGGGTCAGTCGTGGGCCCAGTAATGGGCCCAGTCGTGTTCAATCTCTTCCTCAATGTCCTGGAGGAAGGGCTAGAGTGCAGCCTCAGCAAGTTTGCTGATGATCCAAAAGCGGGAGGGGTGTCTGACAGAGCAGAAGGCTGTGCCGCCATCCAGCGAGAGCCGGACAGGCTGGAGAGCTGGGCGGAGAGAAACGTTCTGAAATTCAAGAAGGGCAAGTGTAGGGTGCTGCCCCTGGGGAGGAATAACCCCATGCACCAGTACAGGTTGGGGGCTGAGCTGCTGGAGAGCAGCTGTGTGGAAAGAGACGTGGGAGTCCTGGTGGACACCAGGATGACCATGAGCCAGCAATGTGCCCTTGTGGCCAAGAAGGCCAATGGCATGCTGGGGTGCATCCAGAAGAGTGTGGCAAGCAGCTGGAGGGAGGTCATCCTCCGGCTCTACTCTGCCTTGGTGAGGCGGCATGTGGAGTAGTGTGTCGAGTTTTGGGCTCCCCGGTTGAAGAAGGGCAGGGAACTGCTGGAGAGGGTACAGCAAAGGGCTGCAAAGTTGATGAGGAGACTGGACCATCTCTCTTAGGAAGAAAGGCTGAGGGATTGGGTGTTTTTAGTGTGGAAAAAAGACGACTGAGGAGGGATCTTTCCAATGCTTGTAAATACTTGAAGGGTGGGTGGTCAGGAGGCTAGGGCCAGACTCTTTTGAGTGGTGCCCAGTGAGAGGAGAAGGGGTAGCAGGCAGAGACTTGAACACAGGAAGTTCCATCTAAACATGAGGAGGAAGTTCTTTACGATGAGGGTGGCAGAGCACTGGAACAGGCTGCCCAGGGAGGTGGTGGAGTCTCCTTCTCTGGAGACACTCAAAATCCGCCTGGCCGTGTTGCTGTGCAACCTGCTCTAGTTGAACGTGCTTTGGCAGGGGGGTTGGACTAGCTGATCCCCAGAGGTCCCTTCCAACCTTTATCATTCTGTGAATGCGTGGGACGAGAAGGGGTCTGGAGGCCGGGGGTCATGAGGGGAGCTGGAGGGTGGTCCTTGTCTCCAAGGGACAGCCTTTCTCCTGGGCAATCATCATGGGAGATTGGGCATCCCATGGGAGCAAGCCCCAGGGAAGGGGCCGTCACCCCCATGGACCCTCATCCTTCTGCCAACATTTGGGCACGTTTCAGGCCACAGGCGTGCCATGCCCAAAGCTGCCGTATTTGGCCACACGCATGAGTCACAATGGACATCACAGTGGCCTCGTGATGTCACCAGCCACCTCCCTGCCTGTTGCTGGGGACCTATAAAAGCAGGGGCCTCTGCAGCTGGCCCACAGTTTGCTGAGCTTCCTGTCCCTCCGATGCCAAGCATGGCTGGAAGGAAGAGGAGCAAGGCGGACGGCTGCCCACCTTGGCGTGGGACGCCTCAGAGCTGCGCCCTGCAAGTGCGGAGGAGGAAGGCACCTCCCAGGAGCAGGAAGCGCAATGAGCGCAGGAGGAGGAGGAGGAACAAGACCAGGCCTCATAGCATGAGCCCCATCATCCTGGCTTCTGCCATCCACAGCATGCAGTGCCTGGCTTTAGGCCCACCAGGTAACGGGGTGCAGCCCAAGCGCGTCTGCCTGCCAGGGAATGGTGTGAGACCCAGGCATGGGCATCACCTGGCAGCATTGAAGAACAATGCGCAGGCCACGCGTGTCAGTCCACCCAGCGTGGCGTGTGGCTAACGTCCTGCCAATACAGCAGGGAGCAGCGTGGTGCCTGTGGCAGTGGCTCGACCTGAAGATCAAGAAGAACCCATGGAGATGGACTAACCTCGAGACATGGAGGAGCCCCTGGAAGTGGATGCACCTGCACAGGGATGATGTGGCATGACACCATCACACCCTGGCTCCTTCCATGAGGTGACACCACCGGCCTCGCAGGAGCCACCGGGCCAGCTCCCTGCAGGCAGCCAAGCCTCTGCACCCAAACTTAGCTGGGAGAAGAAAAAATAAACAAAACATGTATTTTATAATGGAAGAGCTTTCAAAAAATGTCAGTGAGTTTGATGTAAGATTATGATATCAAGAGGCAGCTTTCACGTCCTAAATGAAATACATCTTTCAAGCTGTTCTAGATAAATGGCAACAGTATTTTTATTATTTTTTTTAGGATCAACAGCTCTGGATTCTCTCTAAAACACAAAGATAGGGACTGTCTCTGCTCTGAAGAGTTCTACGGTTGAGTTCACAGAATGGTAGGGGTTGGAAGGGATGTCTGGAGATCATCTAGTCCAACCCCCCTGCCAGAGCAGGGTCACTCAGAGCAGGTTGCACAGGAATGTGTCCAGGCGGGTTTTGAATGTTTCCAGAGTTGGAGACTCCACCACCTCTCTGGGGAGCCTGTTCCAGTGCTCTGCCACCCTCAAAGTAAAGAAGTTCCTCCTCATGTTTAGGTGGAACTTCCTACGCTCAAGTTTGTGCCCATTACCTCTTGTCCTGTCCCCAGGCACCACCGAAAAGAGCCTGGCCCCATCCTCCTGACATCTACCCTTTAAGTATTTATAAGTGTTGATAAGGTCCCCCCTCAGCCGTCTTTTTTCCAGACTGACGAGACCCAAATCCCTCAGTCTTCATAAGAGAGGTGTTCCAGTCTCCTAATCATCTTGGTAGCTCTCTGCTGCACCCTCTCCAGCAGTTCCCTGCCCTTCTTGAACCGGGGAGCCCAGAACTGGACACAGTACTCCAGGTGCAGCCTCACCAAGGCAGAGTAGAGGGGGAGGATGACCTCCCTCGACCTGCTGGCCACACTCTTCTGGATGCACCCCAGGATGCCATTGGCCTTCTTGGCCACAAGGGCACATTGCTGGCTCATGGTCATCCTGTTGTCCACCAGGACTCGCAGGTCTCTTTCCACACAGCTGCTCTCCAGCAGCTCAGCCCCCAACCTGTACTGGTGCATGGGGTTATTCCTCCCCAGGGGCAGCACCCTACACTTGCCCTTATTGAATTTCATAAGGTTCCTCTTTGCCCAACTCTCCAGCCTGTCCAGGTCTCTCTGTATGGCGGCACAGCCTTCCAGTGTGTGAGCCACCCCCCCAGCTTTGTGTCATCAGCAAACTTGCTGAGGGCACACTCTATCCCCTCATCCAGATCATTGATGAATATATTGAAGAGGACTGGGCCCAGTACTGACCCCTGGGGAACACCACTCGTCACTGACCTCCCGCTAGACTCTGTGCCCCTAATCACTACCCTCTGAGCTCTGTCTTTCAACCAGTTATCTATCCACCTGTCCTGGTTACGGCGGGGATAGGGTTAATTCTTCCTGGTATTCCATGCCATGTGAGCCATGCCCACCCTGAGCTGCTGGGGGAGGGGGCAGGAAGTCGCTGCTTGGAGCGGGCTGGGGCGTCCCGGATCCGGTCGGTGAGCGGTGGGAAGTGGCGGTTCCGTAGTTGTGTTCGTATATTCCTCTGTCCGTGTTGTTGTTGTTGTTTGCTTGTTCCCTTTGCTGTTCTGTTAAACTGCCTTTGTCTCAACCCCAGAGTCGTGCCTTTTTCTTCTGATTCTTCCTGTATTGGGAAGAGCCGAGCGAGCGGCACGTGGTTCTTTGTTGCCGTCTGAGGCTAAACCACGACACCACCTTACTGTCCATTCATCAAGCCCATTCTTCCTAAGCTTCCCTATGAGGATGCTGTGGGAGACTGTGTCGAACGCCTTGCTGAAGTCAAGGTAGACCACATCTACCGCCCTCCCCTCATCTATCCATCCAGTCACGCCATCATGGAAGGCTATCAGATTAGTCAGACATGATTTCCCCTTGGTGAATCCATGTTGAGCACTTCTGATAGCTTTCTTTTCCTCCACATGCCTTGAGATGACGCCCAGAATGAGCTGTTCCATCATCTTTCCAGGGATGGAGGTGAGGCTGACCGGCCTGTAGTTCCCCGGCTCCTCCTTTTTGCCTTTTTTGAAGACTGGAGTGACGTTGGCTTTCCTCCAGTCCTCAGGCACCTCGCCTGTTCTCCAGGACCTTTCAAAGATGATGGAGAGCGGCCCAGCAATGACTTCTGCCAGCTCCCTCAGCACTCTCGGGTGGATCCCATTGGGGCCCATGGACTTGTGAATATCTAATTGATCTAATTGATCCCTCACTCAATCCTCCTCAACCCAAGGGAAGTCGTCTTCTTTCCCCGTTACTTCCCCCAATGCCTGGGACTCCTGAGGGCTGGGCTGAGCGGTAAAGACCAAAGCAAAGAAGACATTCAGTAACTCCGCCTTCTCCGCATCCTCCATCACTATGGCTCCTGTTTCATTCATCAGTGGGCCCACAACTTCTCTGGTCTTCCTTTTGCTACCAGTATACTTGTAGAAGCCCTTCCTGTTGAGCTTGACATCCCTAGCCAGGTTTAATTCCAAGGCAGCCTTGGCTTTTCTTGTTTCATCCCTGCACGCTCTGGCAGCATTCTTGTAATCCTCCCAAGGGGTCACTCCATTCGTCCACTTATTGTAGACTTCCTTCTTCCACTTGAGCTTTTTCAGAAGCTCCCTGCTCAAACCGTGCAGGTCTCCTGCGTCCCCTTGGGCGATTTCTTTCTCTTAAGGATACACCAATCCTGAGCTTGGAGGAAGTGGTCTTTGAATATCAACCAGCTTTCTTGAGCCCCTTTGCCTTCCAGAGCCCTAGCCCACGGGATCTCTCCAAGCAGTTTCTTGAAGAGGTCGAAGTTAGCCCTCCTGAAATCCAAGGTTGTAATTTTACTTCTTGATGTTTTGTGCGTAGTACCCATGATCCTGAACTCCACCATTTCATGATCACTACAACCTAGGGTGCCCCCAACCTTAATGTCCTCCACCAGTCCCTCTGTGTTTGTCAGTACCAGGTCCAGGAGTGCTCCTCTCCTTGTTGGCTCCTGTACCATCTGCGTCAAAAAGTTATCATCAATGCACTGGAGGAGCCTCCTGGACTGTGCATGCCTGGCTGTGTGGTCTTCCCAGCAGATATCGGGCTGATTGAAGTCCCCCATGAGAACCAAGGCCTGCGATTGCGAGGCTACCTTCAGCGGTCTGTAGAAAGCCTCATCAGCTTCCCCATCCTGATCAGGTGGCCTGTAATAAACAACCAGAACAGTGTCCCTCATATTTGCCTGCCCCTTAATCCTTACCCATAAGCTCTTGACCCTCTCTTCATCCACCCCTAGTGAGAGCTCGATGCATTCCAAATGCTCTCACATAGAGTGCAATTCCACCACAACGCCTCGCTGGTCTGTCTTTCCTGAAAAGGACGTAGCCATCCATGACAGCATTCCAGTCATGCGAGGTGTCCCACCACGTCTCAGTAACTGCAATGAGATCGCGGCCCTGCAACTGCACACAGATCTCCAGCTCTTCCTGCTTATTCCCCATGCTGCGTGCATTGGTGCATAAGCATTTCAGAGAGGGGTTGTGTGTGTAGTTTTGACCCTTGAGATGTGGTGTGCCTTCTGGCTTTCAGAAATACTGGCACACTGGCCCACGAGCACTGAGCAACTACGCCCTGGCACCTCACCAGGAAGCCCAGTACCGCCCCCACCCCGCTTCAAATCTAGTTTAAAGCCCTCTCAATGAGCCCTGATAACTCTTGTCCTAGAACCCTTTTTCCCCTGGAAGTCAAGGTATTCCCGCCTGTTACCATCAGGCCAGGCGTTTTGTAGATCAGGCCATGATCAAAGTACCCAAAGTCCTGCCGGCAGCACCAGGCTCGAAGCCAGGCATTGATAGATATCTGAGATATGTCTGTTGAGATATATCTGATTGAGATAAATCTGTTGTTCAGCTAGACCCATCAACCGTTTCTGACTCTAATCCAAGGAATCTGGCACAGGAGACACGGTTTGTTGTCATACCCAGAGTGCTCTGAGCTGGTAAACAGTAATTGTGTAGGTCTTGGGCAATGTTTAAGCACTTCTCATTTTTTAAATAGCTGGCTTTCAAATCAATATTTTGCCATTATTATAACACTCCTAGAGTGCAGAACAGCATTTTCTCACTAGCTTTAATCATCCTATGAAAAGGCTTAGATGTACCTTGGCTATTTATGATCGTAGAGGCTGGTCAGTGATCCTAAGTGGAGGGGAAGGGGCTCTTTCCCATTCCGTGCTGCTCTGATACTAAATATAAATTGCGTCTGTCTCAGGTTTGGGAGGAAGGGGAATGCGATGTGTGAATTCACAGCCAGGAACGGCATCCGTGCAGAATTATTTTGTGAAGTTGTCAGTGTCTTTACAGCATGTTGTGCATGTTAAACGGTTTGCAGGTCTCGTGTCTGTATGTCCCCGGAGTCTCTGGCGGTAATTTTGTTGTAGCCATGTACCTTAAGGAAAGGGACACCTTTACAGGTAGTGATAGTGTTTTTTCTTAGCACAAATACAAACAGAGGTTTTCCAGTCCAAAAGACCTTGCACAGGTGTAACTGTTTGGTTTTTTTTTCCCCCTGTAACAAAAGATACTACTTTTGTCTAGAATGCTACCTTTGCTTTGGAGCCCTTAGCATTTGTCTTCTGGCAGAGTAACTCGTTATTTGCTTTACACCAGTTTTAGCTCTAATTTTACGTTCACTGGACTCGTGTGGTTGGCCCTGGCTGGTCACGGAGTCCACGTGCTCCTTCAGTCACCTGCTGAGGGAAAGTCCCAGACTCAACCATAACACGTCACCCGTGCAACACTGGCACCTCTGCCTTGCTAATGGCTTCGTCAGTTTTTCTTCTCATATTAGACAAGACAGGAAAATTGCAAATTGCTGCGTGTGAAACCAAAAGATGAGCACCGACACGTTGCACGAGGGGAATGGGATGAGCACGTTCAGAGGGTGCGTGGAGGCCAGCAGCGAGGATGTCATCAGTGCAGGAGCCTCCCTGATGCTGCTTCACTTATGCTTCAAAACCAGGATCCACGTGCACTGATTGACACCCTCTTGGGTGGTGAAGGGCGCATCTGGGCACACAATTACGGATTTGTAGGAAAAGCTTGGTGCCTATGAGCTTTCGGAGCATTCAACAAGGCCAAGTGCAAGATCCTGCACCTGGGTCGGGGCAATCCCAAGCACAAATAGTGGCTGGGCGGAGAATGGACGGAGAGCAGCCCTGAGGAGAAGGACGTGGGGGTGTTGGTGGATGAGAAGCTCAACGTGAGCCAGCAATGTGTGCTTGCAGCCCAGAAAGCCAACTGCATCCTGGGCTGCATCAAAAGCAGTGTGGCCAGCAGGTCGAGAGGGGTGATCCTGCCCCTCTACTCCGCTCCAGTGAGACCCCACCGGGAGTACTGTGTCCAGCTTTGGAGTCCCCAACATAAGAAGGACATGGACCTGTTGGAGTGGGTCCAGAGGAGGGCCACGAAGATGATCAGAGGGCTGGAGCACCTCTCTTGTGAAGACAGGCTGAGAGAGTCGGGGCTGTTCAGCCTGGAGCAGAGAAGGCTCTGGGCAGACCTTATAGCAGCTTCCCAGTGTGTGAAGGGGCCCCACAAGAAAGCTGGGGAGGGGCTTTTTACAAGGCCATGTAGCGGTAGGAGGAGGGGTAATGGCTTCAAACTGGAAGCGGGCAGGTCGAGATGAGCTATTAGGAAGACATTCTTTACTGCGAGGATGGTGAGACACTGGAACAGGTTGCCGAGAGAAGGGGGCGCGGCCCGAGCGCTGCCGCCCCGCGTCCCCCGCTGAGGGAGAGGAGGGAGCTGAGGCCCCGCCGCCTCCCGGGCGGGGCCAGCGCTGAGGGACCCGTGGGGAGCCGGGACGGGGGGCGCATGCGCAGGGCGGGCGGCGGGTGCACGTGCGGCGGGGCCACTCGCCCGGAGCCGGCCCAAGCCGCCTGAGGTATCGCTGGGCCGCGCCGCGCCGTTCGCGGGGAGGCCGGCAGCCGGCTTGAGTCCCCGGCCCGCGTCCTGGCCTAAAAATAGTGTTTTTCACTAAAGGAATGGGTGTGTCTGCCTCGGCAGGGTGGAGGGCTGGGGAGAAGCGTGGGGGTGAGGTGGTGGGGGAGCGGGAGCCCGTGGAGGGTTCAAGGCAGGGACGGGTCGTGTGGGCCTGTGAGGCGGGTGGGTGTGCGTGCGTGCGTGCGTGTAACCTCCCCACCCGAAAAATGCCTTAGCTTCTCTTTTAAACCATAGATATCTTGTAACGTTTCAGAATCTGTTGTCATGGATGGAGACACAGAGCATGACAAAGGTAATGCGAGGCGGTCTTTGAAAAAAATAAGTCACTACGCAACCCATCATCTTAAATTAAGGCACATTTGAGAATAATTTAATTCTTTTTCTTTCCCCTCCCTCAAGTTGAAGATGTTGTGGGCTGCCACGTTGAAGATGCTGTGACATTTTGGGCGCAGGTGAATTCAGAGAACTGTTTGATTTTGACTGAGGTGTTTAATCTTCTCCTCCCCCTCCCCCAGCGAGTTTCTATAGAATTGAGAGTAATTAATAGGATTTGATGCTGGGGGAAAAAAAAAAAGTTAATTTAGATTCCAGAATCACAAGTATTATGGTGCCCTTTTTAACTGAAATCAGGTATTCTTTCTGAAATGACAAAAAAAATAATAATGGAGGGTTAAAATACTTGCTGTTGACTGAAGAATACTGTAGGAGGCAGCTGGAGCTCTGCTGGGGGCGAATCCCCCGCTCTCTAACAGCTGAGTGTTTGGGGCAGTTTCAATGAAGCTTGACACGGAGGTGGTTCAGAGATGCTAGGTCCTTCCAGGTTTTGTGTAGATGGGCAGGGGGAGCGAGGAAGACTAAAAAACCCAAAACAGTGAGTTGTTTTCATTATTGTGGGGGGTGCAGCAGGGAAAGGGGGAAATCTAGGAGTACCAAAGCTTGCCTTCTCTGTTTGGTGTGCTGGCTAATTGGTGTGTGCACATTAGTCAGCACCTCTGTAGCTTTGAGCCAGTTGGAGGAGCTGCTTTGCCAAGCCCCCAGTAGGAGAGGAACTTGTGGAGGGGGACCAAGCTTTACTCATTCTCTTTATGGAATCGCTTCTTCTAATAAAGGGATTTTTAGATGTAATAGTCACAGGTAGTTCTGCTTTAGGCTCTTAACCTGGCATTCTGAGACTCAGTCATAGTGTTTTATTTAATGTTGTAAGGTACAAAAGTTAGGAGTGTACTTCCAAGGTTAGCAAAATGTTTAGTTGCACTAGTGTTTTCTTTCCTGCTCTGAGCTCTGGATCATTTCCTTTGAATTATGCGTAGAATGTTGTCTAATAAATGCTGTGTTACTGGAATTGACCCAGTCTTACAGTGGTTCAGATACCAAATTGTAACTGGAAAGGCTCTGCTTCTCTCAGCTGAACCAAAACCCAAGTCTTGCATGTAAGGAGAACAAGGGGTATGCCAGTGCTGTTGTTGCCTTGTATTAAGGAGAGAATGAAAAAAGACCACCACATACATAATGAAATTTGTGAAAAAGGATTAGTAAGTAAGATCTGCATATTGCTTACAGAACCTGGTAATTAAACTGTTGAAAACGTTCATTGCAAACTATTTCTCTGGGGTACATTGCCTGCCCCTGATCTGTGTCATTAATTCTTGGAAGAAAATGAGAGTAGGCTTACGAGTGCAACTAAAATCACAAAGATTGAAAGCTTAAGGTGGGGCATTACTTGTCTCAACAGCAGTGCAACTGTTTTGGTTTAATTTTTGGCTGTTATAACCCATCAACCATCTACTAAAAGTGACAGTTAATAACTCGTACCCTCTCTTCACACTTCTTAGAATGTCAGTAGATGTAATGACCTCTTGAAATTAAGTTGTGCGCTGGCAGAAGCTTGCCCTCAGGCTAATGCAGTTTTTGGCAAACCTGATTTTAGTAAGGTAAGTAGGTTGTGTATATGTGGAGTTTGTTTTTCACCTGAATATAAAAGCCTTAGTTCTGTGCAACCATTTTCTTAGGTGTTTTCTTGATCTTTCATTATGCTGTGGGTTATATTCTCTTCAGATCTCTCTAAGAACCACTAGCTTTCCTAAAGAAAACAATTTTTGTTGTGTAAGCAAGTTTAAATCTTTCTGCACTTCAGACTTCAATTAAATTATGGAACCATAGGTTTTTTTCTAACACTCAGGGAAAGCTACAAGAAGGTAATATACAGAACGCTGAATTCTCTTTTGTTGTCCAGTATACGTTATGGGTTATCTTTAACAAGAGAGCAGCGCTTTTTCAGAGAAGCGATTCTTTGTAAGATTTTCCACGCTTCTTGAGATGGAGCAAAAACCTGTAATGTTAAATGCGCTGAACAAAGTACTCTTAAGAAATTAACAAGGACATATTTAATAGCAGTTCTATAACAAGCATACGAAGAGTGATGGCAGCTTCTGGTCTCGTGCGTGAACTACTGATGGATTACCACAAAGTAAGGTGTAAATAAAATTATTTGTCTGAACTGTTCGTGTGTACGGGCAAATGACCTACGTTCCCCTTGAAAAGGAAGAAAACGCAACAGCACTCAGCGCAGCATGTTTGTGGTGGGACTGGCCTGTCCCTTTGTCAAGCTTACTAAGCTGTCAGTGTCAAGAAAATGTTGTAGCAACACATTAACAGCAAAGGCGTGAGAGTCTGCTGTGTAAAATGCTGGTGTTTTTCTAGTTGCAAAATTTTGGGTTTGGAGTAGAGTATTACGTTTTTGAAGCATTAGCATAGATCGTTATGAGAGACAGGATATCAAATGCATTATTTTGTTTTCATGCTGCTGTTGTGATAATTATAGGGGAGTGTGAAAACAAGATTTGTAATGTATTACCTGTACCATTTTGAGATATGCTTATATTTTCAGAATGCTATTCTTGATCTTTTTTTCCTAATTTCCAGATTTATGGTGGGTGTTTTTCTGAAGACGGATGTTGGTACAGATGCATGGTACAGCAAGTGATCAGCAGTGAAAAGGCAGGAACAATTTTTTTTAAAGTCTTTAATCGTATACCAGTTCCACATGCAGGATGACAGGAAAAAATGCAACTCTCTCTCTTTTTGAAACTTGCTGTGTGATTGTATTTAAAAAGAGTGAATAGACACTTGGGACACCAATTCAGGTGACATGAAATTTTGAAAAATGCTAATGAAAAGGCTGGCAAAACATGACATGCTTGCAAAATGCTGTTCGTATCTCTTGATAAAGAGATTCACAAGTGGTAGTTCATGTTGTTAAGCAATGTAATTTAATTTCACTTCTGAGTGGTGGAAATGGCAGCCTTGTGTGATGTGTTAGCACTGGTGCAAATGACCTGAAAGAGTTGTTAATCATCCTTAGGTGACTGGTACTAGGAGGCTAGTAGTTCCTGTTTAAAATTATAATTTCTAGACAGGATGGTTGGCATGGAAACATTAGGTTGCATATCTGTCCATTGAAGAAAGTCTTCTATATTGCTTCTTAATTGTAGCTGTTAGAGGGGGGAAAATATGCCAGCAAAGATCTGTTTTGTTACTTAAAAGTTTGCTGCTAAGCTTTTACACAGGTGCCAACATAAGAGATTTCTCTAACTCTGTTCCTTCCTCTGAAGGGTGTCTAGGCTTCGTACGGACGATTCTGATCTCTGCAACGTGCATGTGCATTAAAATACTTATATTCTAGCAGTCATCAGTGCATATTTCCATAGGAGGTTTGCGTAACTTCTGTTGATTTGTGTTTTATATCACTGTTGCAGTGTCAGGTATTCTACATTGACTATGGAAATTCTGAGGTTCTGAATAGATCAGACATAGTTGAAATTCTACCAAAGTTGCAATGTCCAAGCGTTGCCAAGAAGTACAGACTCTGGGGACTGCAGATACCAACTGATCAGAACTTAAAACATGTCTGTTGAGGTGAGTAACAGATTTTCAAGCATTTAGATGTTAGGATGTGTAACAGATGCTGCCAAATATCAGCGCAATGTCACCAGGAGGAGTCTTCTAAGAATTGGCTGTTTAACTGTGAAGGCTGGGCATGCTGGGAAGGACTGTGTGATCTGTTGGCCTGAACGTACTCAAGAAACTAAAATGGTTTTGTCAAAAATGGTTCAGATTGTGCTGGGAGGTGATTTTTGGAGTGTACTTTTGCCATCTTCAGAGCCTCAGGTCTATTTCTGACTGACCCGAGTTCTTTCCATCACTGAGGAAACAAAGTGCCTCTGTTTCTTTCCCTTCAGAGAGAAAAATACCTCCCTTAGTCACAGAACTTGCCATAAATTCACTTCTGTCTGTAAGCTCCTCAAATGTCATGTGCCTAGATAACTGTACAAACTTTTGGTCAAGAGAGGGAGTGGCAGGTGAATGTGAGTGGTGGTAGGAACCCTGTCCTCCCTGGCTGGCAATGACTGTTAAAGGCTCAGGAGCTGATGCCAACAGGACTGGTAAAAGCTTTGAGCCCTCTTGAGTGGCACTGGTGACTGTGGTCGAGTTTTACTAGTGGCGGTCTCCCTTTCAGGGACACCATTCGTTTTGCAGTCTTGATGGCGTGCTTCTTCAAGGCTTGTCACTGGCACTGCCTGCGCTTCACCAGCTGGTGGGTGGGGAGCAGCAGTTGCCGGGGGAGGAGGCAGGAAGCGTCTGTCCTGCTTGCCTTGTCTATCCCTTTATCATTTAGAGGAGATCTGGAGACCCCTTGTGTATGGTCTTGTCCCTGTGATCCTATTGACATTCTTAATGTGACTACTTAAGACAGGTGAAAATCTCCATTCTCAATGGTCTGGGGTTTTGTTTTGTTTGTGTGGGGTGGTTGTGGTTGGTTTTTTTGTGTATTTGTTTTTTAAAAACAGTTCTTGTTTCTTGAGGTAAAGCTTTATTTGCTTGCTCTGTGTAGCTTTTTTTTGTGCCCACTGTTCTTAATTTTCAGCAAAACCAGCTTGTTTTCAGAAGTGGTGGTGCAAAAAGAAAAAAACAACCTGTTAATAAAAGGTAACTTTCTCCCAGATATCTTGAGTGCATTCCCCAGTCTTCCAGAGCTGCTTTTCTTTGATGTTACTGATGAAACTGATAGCTGCCAATTCTCGCATTTCCTGACTTCTAAATGAGTAGTTTTAGTAAGGTAGATTTCCATAAGGTAGATACACATCATAATTCATTTGTTGCTATGTTCTGTTTCAACTTCTGGACCACTTATTGAAAGGCTGTTAAACAAGGTAATAATTCAAGTATTTTTTAATATTATTTTATGTAATACTGTTAAATAGTTGGTCTAGTATCCTCTAAAAGACTTGTATAACCCAGTTGCCAACTTCTGTTGAGAGTTGATGAGACTTTGGACTTCTGCCACTTATAAATGATACTGAATTCTGCAAAGGTGAACACTGAGGGAGAGCTATTGGTGTTGAAGTCCAGTCTGGCATTGACAGTGATTAGATCAAGTACAGTTGTAGTTGTACGGATGCAGCATTGTTTCAGAATAAATGTGTTAAGCATAAGCTTTGCCTGCGCAGCTCTTTGGGTTTTGGTCTTAAGTATGTCCTCTTTTTCTTAGAAGAAAGATGGCTGATTTCAGCTAAAAGTGTTCAGAGTGTACAGTACGCAACTTGAGTGTATTTTTATTTTACAGGGGAAGAAGTTCTTGAGCAGCCTAGTTTTTGAAAAACAAATAAAAATACGTCACAAAGGCAAGCATGAAGATGGTACCGTTATTGCCCAGGCAGAGTATGAAAAAATAGATATTGGAAAAGAAGTGGTGAGGGCAGGGTTTGCTGAAAAATGCACATCTCCTGGGAACACTAAAGATGCAGAAGAAAGAAAAGCAGATGGAATGCAAAATCAGCATAGGAAGATAGAAGTTTCAGTTCCACTGCGGGTAAACAGGTCTGCCCGTGCACTGGACAGCATCCCAAGAAGGCGCTGTGACCAAGTAGCTGCCAGCACAAGGACTCAGAATTTTACTGGAAACTCCGTGTTTGCCCCAAAGTAAGGCAGCGGGGATGTCACAGAAAACTTTGTGTGTCATGTGTTGTATGATCTGATTAGCTTACTTGCTGGGATGTGGGTATATGAGAAGATGGAGGGGGAAGCGAGTGTCTAAAATACAAAGTTCAGTTTCTGTTTTTCCCGCATCAAGTAATACTGGTACTCCATGGAGGGGAAGTATATGTGAGTCTGTGTGTGTGTATTTGTGCGTGCTGTGGTGAGGGGAATTGGGACATAAATCTCTAAAAAACCTGTTCACTAGTGTTGTTGCTGGTTGGGTAGCTTGTTCTTCCTCCTGCAAGATTTTGAAAAGCAGCAAGAGGTAGCAGCTAGTAAGCAGAGGAGGAGATACCATAAAGCTTAGTTGAAAGCAAAGGTTGCAGGACATCAGGCCTGTAGCAGATTTTGCAGTGATAGGCAATGCAATAATGTTTGTTTTAGCATCTCTGTAGTTGCCATTGGCTTGTCCCTTAAGACTTTTTGTAGCTATCCCCTATTTATTTACCTCCGTTAAAAACTCACTGGGCACAAACGTAGAGTGTAAAAGTACCCTTATGTAGCAGGACAAACATATTTTGGTGATATATTTGTCTAGGAATGTAACAATGCGTGCTTATAAGAAATAAAGCCAGCAATCATAGCTTTAGAGGGAAAGCTTTAGGGGATAACGGTGTCTCTGCAACTTGTAATTACATAGACGAGGTAGTGGTAAGTTGGCATTTACAGTTGTTGTCAGAAATCTTTTTAAAGAGACTTTTCCTACAGTTGTGAGGATTGCCATGGTAACAGGCTGCTGAGAAAAGTGTTTGTGGGTGGGAAAGATGGTACTTGGCATTCAGAAAGTTGAGATGGTGTAAGAAGGAATGTTCTCCAAAAAAACTTGTTTAGAATTTGCTAATGTTCCATAATTTGAGCTTCTAGAACATTTTAATGAGTCACCTGAAGGCACACCCTTCCACATACTAGTGTGGTATCCAAATCTGTTTTACGATTAGATCGTTTAGGCAAGTCTATGCTGTTAACAAATACTAATATGAGAGGTGCTCTTCAAAAAAGTCTAAATTTATAGTAAAGTGCCTCATCCTGAATTATTTTGATACTGTGATCTGCCCTGTTTTCTGAGTTGGAGGTGTGCTGTGAATCTGATTTTAAAAAAGAAATCGCTTTTTTTTTGTGTGTGTGTGTGTGTGGCATGCAGTTGAGATACTTTTGTGTACAAAGCTCTCCTGACTGGCCTGAGCAGCTGGCAGCTAGCGGATCCTCTGTTTCATTTCAGTGTGTTCTGGTGTCCTTTAACTTTTTGCACATCACAGGCATTTTTGGGGTGGTATGCCTGCGAAGGAAATTGAGAAAAAAAGAAGCTAAGATGTAACCAAAGCCATGCAGGTGAGGGTGAAGTTGATGTGAGGTCTAGTGGAGCTTTGATACTGTACAGTACTGTCACAGTACTCTGAGACAGATGGCTTCACATCACTCTTTGTTATAAAAATAACTACTAGGGTATAGTTCCAAAACACTAACCTGGAAGTGCTTTGGCTTATTTAGTAGGTAGAAGATTTGAATTACAGTGGTCTTTGGCTTTTTTGGGTCTGCAGTGTGGTATTGTAAGATGTTTCTTGGACGGGAAAGACTTTTGAGTTAGTGACAGTGAAAACATATAAAGTTTTTCTTCAAATGATGTATTTTTTTCCTCCATGTTGTGCAACAGTCTTTGTAAAGAGTGGTGTGGAGAGGGACACAGATTGAAGAAGTAAAGCATGATTGTGTAGGTGCTTCTGTAGACTTTTTGATGTGCTGTTCTGTAGTCATGACTGAAATTACAATAGCATGAAAGAATGCACATTGTGTTTTGTTGGGTTTCTTTTTTTTTTTTTTTTAATTAATTCCTCTTCATTAATTTTTAAAAGGGAAAAAATGCTAGCTTCTACGTCAGTGCCAGACACCAGGTTGGCACAAATAAGACCAGATCAGAAACTGTCTGAAGATAATGAAGTTCTCAGAAGGGAGAACATAAATCTCTTGCAGACACAGAAGGAACTAGAACTGAAGGTTCAGCAGCTGAAACGTGAACTTCAGGTATGTGGAAATACGAAGAGGATGCATCTCTCCTCATTGCGAGTGTTCCTGACAATGCTTCTGTCTTACTGTTTCGTCATCCTGTGGTTCAGTTGTGTGCTGTTGTTTGGAATGTAGAAGGATGAAATTGGTTGAGTGACGACTTGTCTTGCCCTGGTGCAGGGAGGTGCCGTCTGTGTGTCAGCAGACATTTTGCAGTCCAGGTTGGACCCTAGCTCCCCTTGGGGTGTGTACTGGCTTGCCACCGCGCTTGATGATGCGGCTGCTGGTTTGGTTGTAGGTGTTCCGTATGAACGTTGCACTTTGTGATTAAAAATGTGCTTTGTGTATAAGGATG
>WNMW01000113.1:0-65107 GCA_009819605.1 Sterna hirundo | reverse complement strand
CATCCAGGATGGTCCTGGAATGCAGAGACGACAACTTCCTCCTCCAAATGGCAGAGGAAGCAACAAGAAAAGGTGCTATGCTGGACCTCATTCTCACCAACAGGGAAGGGCTGGTGACCAATGTGACGCTCAGGGATAACCTTGGCTGCAGTGACCACAAAGCGATAGAATTTAAGATCCTCAGGGCAACTAGGAGGATATATTCCAAGCTCACGACCCTGGACTTTAGGCGTCCAGACTTTGATCGCTTCAGGGATCTGCTGGCCAAAGTGCCATGGGACAAAGCTCTAGAGGGAAGGGGGACCCAGTACAGCTGGTCACTATTCAAGGATCACCTTCTCTGTGTCCAGGAACAAACTATACCAACAAAGAGAAAGGCAGGAAAGAAAGCTAGGAGACCTGCCTGGATGAACAGGGAGCTCCAGGACACAGTGTCACACAAAAAGAAACTTTATAAGGAGTGGAAGAAAGGACAGCTGGAATGGGGGGCATATAAGGAAGCTGTCTGAACAGCAAGAGACCTGGTGAGAAAAGCTAAAGCTCAGTTAGAATTAAATCTAGCCAAGGAGATTAAGGGAAAGAGCAAAAATTTCTATAGGTACATTAATGGTAAGGAGAAGACATGGGAGGGTGTGGGCCCCCTCAGAAAGGAAACGGGTGAGCTGCTGAGAAGTGATATGGAGAAGGCCGAGGTTCTCAACGACTTCTTTTTCTCACTCTTCACTGGCAAGGGATCCAGCCACACTCCCAGAGTCACAGAAGACAATGGCAGGGGTTGGACAGGACTGCCCATTGTAAGCGAAGACCAGCTTCGTGACCATCTGATGAACCTGAAAGTGAACAAGTCCATGGGACCTGGTGGGATACACCCATGGGTACTGAAGGAACTGACGGATGAGGTTGCTAAACCACTCTCTATTATATTCCAAAAGTCATGGCAGTCTGGTGAAGTCCCCACTGACTGGAAAAGGGGAAACAGAATCCCCATTTTCAAAAAGGGAAAGAAGGAGGAACCAGGAAACTAGAGGCCAGTCACTCTCACCCCTGTGCCTGGTAAGATTATGGAGCAGATCCTCCTGGAGGCACTGCTGAGGCAGAAGAATAGCAAAGAGGTCATTGGGTACAATCAACACGGATTCACCAAGGGCAAATCGTGCCTGACAAACCTGGTGGCCTTCTATGAGAAGGTCACAACATCAATAGGCAAGGGGAGAGCAACTGACGTCATTTCCCTGGACATGAGCAAAGCCTTTGACACTGTCCCGCATGACATCCTGGTCTCCAAGCTGATAAAATATGCCTTTGATGGACTGACAATTCAGTGGAAAAAGAACTGGCCTGCAGGACACACCCAAAGAGTGGCTGTCAATGGGTCCATGTCCAAGTAGAGGCCAGTGACAAGTGGAGGCCCTCAAGGATAAGTTCTGGGACCGGTCTTGTTTAACACCTTTGTCAGCAACGTGGACAGTGGCATAGTGCGCACCCTCGGCAAGTATGCCAATGACACCAAGCTGTGTGGGGAGGCTGACACACTGGAAGGAAGGGATGCCATCCAGAGCGACCTTGACAGGCTGGAGAGGTGGGCCCATGCCAACCCCATGAAGTTCAACAAGACCAAGTGCAGGGTCCTCCATCTGGGTTGGGGCAATCCCAAGCACTGTTTGAGGCTGGGCAGCAACTGGCTTGAGAGCAGCCCTGAATAAAAGGACTTGGGGGTGCCGGTGGACGAGAAGCTCAACATGAGCCATCAGTGTGAACTAGCGGCCCAGAAAGCCAATGGTATCCTGGGCTGCATCAGGAGAAGTGTGGCCAGCAGGTCGAGGGAAGTGATTCTCCCCCTCTACTCCACTCTCGTGAGGCCCCACATAGCATCCATTTCTGCAGCCCCTACTACAAGAAAGATATGGGCATGCTGAAAAGTGTCCAGAGAAGTGCCACGAGGATGATCAGAGGGCTGGAGCACCTCTCCTATGAGGACAGACTGAGAAAGTTGGGATTGTTCAGTCTGGAGAAAAGAAGGCTCTGAGGAGACCTTAGAGTGGCCTACCAGTATCTCAGGGAGGCCTGCAAGAAAGCTGAGGAGGGACTTTTTAGGATGTCGGGTAATGGTAGGAGTAGAGGGAATGGATCAAAACTAGAGATGGGATGATTCAGACTAGATGTTAGGAAGAAGTTGTTCATCGTGAGGGTGGTGAGACACTGGAAAAGGTTGCCCAGAGAGGTGGTGGAAGCCCCATCCCTGTAAGTTTTTAAGGCCAGGCTGGATGGAGAACTGAGCAACCTGATCTAATGGGACATGTCCCTGGCCATGGCAGGGGGGTTAGAATTAGATGATTTTTAAGGTCCCTTTCAAACCTAACAATTCTATGAGTCTATGACTATAATATCCAACCCAACCCATGCAAAGTCTCTGTGTTCAAGGCCAGCTTGGACCTGGTTGGAGGAACCTGACCTGCTTGAAGATGGCCCTTGACATGGCAGCCCCACCACTGCGGGCAGCAGATCAGCGCTTGCCATGTCACAACCGCCACAAAATCAGCACTGGCCCTGCCACTGTCATGTTACAATGGCTGCCTGACACGCCCACGCAGAGGTCAAAATCCAACCCCCAAAAGCCAAGCCTAAAAATTCAACTCAAATACTCAAAAAAATCCACCCCAAAAAAAGCCAACCCCCCAAAATCCAAAATCCAACTAAAAAAAACCAAAATCCAACACAAAAAATCCAACCCTAAAAAATCTACCTCAATAAATCCAACCCCAAATATCCAACACCTAAATCCAACCCAAAAAATATTTAACTCAAAAAAACCCAAAATCAAAAATGAGGAATCAAATCTGAAAATCCAGCTCAAAAAATGCAACTCAAAACCCCAAAAAATCCTCCCAGAAATATCCACCCTGAAATATCCACCCTGAAAACCAAAAATCTCCAACCCGAAAAACACAATATCCAAGACAAAATCCAACTAAATAAACCCAACAAAATATAACCATGAAAAATCCAACCCTAATAAAAAACTACCTCACAAAATCCAGCCCCAACAATCCAACCCCTAAATCAAAATCAAAAACCCAGAAATGCAACACCAAAAATTCCAATTCTAAAAACTGAAATGCCGAGAAACCCAAAAGTCACCCAAAAATCCAACCCAACCTGTGGAGGAATGGCTGAGTGAGAAGGGACATGATCTGATTGCGATGAACAATCCAGCCTCTGATATGAGCCTCAAGGAGAAGCCTTAGTTACAGGCCTGTATGTGACTGCGAGCTCTCCTTGAAGTCCTGTAAATAGTAGAAGTAACAAAAACGTAAACAAAGATAAGCAGAACCACATCTGTGGAGAGGGGGAGAAGCTGTCTTGTGTAGCGATGGGTGGGCACAAGAAGTGCGCCAACGAACTCTCGAGAAGTGTACTAACGAACTCCCAAGATGTGTGCCAATGAACTGTTTTAGCCACATAAACATAGGTTGTAAACCAATCACTTTTACCAGCGTGTCTTTCACTGTCTGTCTATAAATATGCTGTGAAAACTTGAATAAGGGGAGAACGATCATACTCATATTGAGATTTCATCGTTACTCCGGGTCCGGCTCCCACTCCGACACACGCCGACATCTGGTAGCAGAGGATGCGCGACTGATTTCTCCGAGACTGCGGTAAGCAGCTAGAGGAGGGGAGTGGGAAACTTCGGCTGGGAGAAGTGCTGCTTGGCCGCATAAGCGGGAGCAGACAACGGTGTGAGGTCGCTCCTCACCCCCCAGGCTCAGCTATGGAAACAGAAGCTGCAGCCACGCTACTCGCTGGGATCCTCTGTAAGAGAGGGACTGAAACACCAGCGAAACTGTTGCTTAAACTGATTAAATTGGGACAGAGATTGGGTCATTTTTCTGACACACATCTCTTGTTTTCCGTTTCGGAATGGCGGGAATTTGGAGAGACAATGTGGTATAAAATAATTGAAAGAGACGAAAAAGATGAAAAATAAATAAAAGCCGTCCGTGGGCTGTGGAATACGGTGTTAGAGACTTTAAAAGCCATGAAAGCGGAGCGGGAAGTAGCCTGTGCAGCAGCTCAAATGTTAAGCCCAGGAGCCGCTGCCTCACCACCTCCGAGTAAGCCGGGACCTATTGCGCGAATTTTTGGCCTGCCTGCTGTTAAAGGCATGACCGGGACAGTCTGTCGATCGGTGTCTGAGATTCGAGATAAATTTGACCGGGGAAAGGACTTGTCGCCTGATCCCCTGCAAAATGCGGGGAAACCGGAAGTGGCCGCGGCAAAGTCAGAGTCAGATAATAACCGACATACGGAAGTGCCGCCACCAAAAACTCCAGGGGGGGAGGAGACAAAAGCCACAGCTGACCTTATCGATCTGGGAGGAGCGGCGTGTAGACCTCCGCCCGCGGCGCCGCCCCTGCCAATCTCGTCAGCTCCGCCCGTGGCGCCGCCCCTGCCAATCTCGTCAGCTCCGCCCGTGGCACCGCCCCTGCCAATTCCGTCAGCTCCACCTGCAGCGCCGCCCCCACCACTGCTGTCAGCTCCGCCCGCTGCGCCACCTCTTCTGCCTCTTCACCTCTTCTGCCGACTCCAGTCCCTTTCTATCAACCGTTGCCCTCGTCAACCGAATCATCTAGGCCGCTGACTCCACCTGCTGGCGGGAATAGGACATCGGCATCCGATGCCACAAATAGACTGTTGCAGTCGGTGCTACAGCGACTTGAGAAGTCAGAAACAACTAATAAGCCAGCAGATAACAGACCCTCCTGGTTAATGAACTCTACAGTGCCACCAACAACTGCGCGATGGAGTGGGGTCATTAGAGATGCTATACTAGAAGGACAATGGGGGGCAGCTGCTAGTTTGGGCGGGGTTCCACCACTTGCCTGTCCCGTTGTGCAAACTAGCGACGCCGGAAAATGGGAACCACATGACTGGAAGATCCTGCAACAAGCACGCACTACTGTTTCGACTTATGGAGTAAAAGCTGAAGCTACCCAACAGATTGTTAGCTGGATTTTTTCGGCTGACCTTATGTGTCCGTATGACTGTCGTAACCTGATGAGACTGTTACTTATGCCAACGCAATTTCTCTTGTGGGAGTCATCCTGGCAACAGCGAGCCATGAATGAAGCCGCTCGTCAGCAGGGAGACGGTGATCCCCTGAGAGGAGTAACAGCTGATATGTTCACAGGAACTGGACCGTATGGCAACTTGAATGTACAATTGATGTTCCCAGCAAACCTGTTACAGCGATCCGCTCAGCTAGCACTGGAAGCCTTTCTCGGCCTTCCCGGATCTGCCAGCCCATCATTTAGTATGGTGACGCAGGGAACCACCGAAAAATATAGTCACTTTGTTGACTGGTTGTGGGACGCTGTCATGAATCACCCTGATCTAGACGATCATAACAAACAACAGATGTTTAAAATACTGGCTTTTGACAATGCCAATAAAACGACCAAGCAAATCTTAGTCAGTCTGCCTAAAGGAGCAGGTGTTGAAGAAATGTTGATGAAAGTAGAAAGAGCTGAAGCTCAGCGGCAGACCTCAACAGTTGCCGCCGCCGTGCAAGGAGCTGTCCGAGAAGTCATGCAGCCTTTGGCCGCGCTCATCCAAAAGAAGCCATCGCGATCATCCAGTGGACCCTTCCGTGGGAACTGTTACCGTTGCGGGGAGCCCGGCCACGTTAAACGCAATTGCCGCAAAGCCGTATGGTGTGACAAGTGCCAAAACACCACTCATGCCACAAGATCCTGTACGGGAAACTGGAAAGCGAGCGCGGAGAGCGGCCGCATGCAGACATAAATAAACCCGCAGAATGAGACAAAGGCTTTCTACAACGGCACCAAGCAGCAACCCGAGGGAGTATGGGAGTCGACGTGGAGACCACAGTAGACGTTACTCTTATCGACTCTAACGTCCAAAAAGTTCCCAGTAACGCAATAGGGCCTTTGTTCCACCACACCACTGCTATTGGGGGACTGTTACTGGGTCGATCATCAGCATGAATTAAAGGACTGATTGTATTACCCGGCATAATTGACGCTGATTACACAGGCCGCATTTACATTATGGTCTACACTGTCTGCCCTCCCTTGTTTATTCCTAAAGGTAGTCGAATTGCTCAAATACTTGCCATTGATAATTCATTAGGCGATCCTCCAGAATCACAACCTTATCGTGGCAATTGAGGTTTTAGATCTATGGGACCTGCTGTTTGCTTTACTACACAGATGAACCAACGCCCTGAGATAAATATGACCATTTCACAGAATTGCCAAACTAAAGAGATTATCGCCATGTTAGATACAGGAGCTGATGTCACAATCATAAGTCGAGCTATATGGCCAGCAAGTTGGTCCGTAGAACTGCCAACGTCAGCTATTGCTGGCATTGGAGGGCACTCTACACCCTGGATCAGCAAACAGCCAGTACAGATGCAATTCCCGGAAGGTCAACTAGTAAGCCTGAAAGTTTATGTCCTACCGTTGCCAGGGGTATCGGACGCCTTGATTGGTCGTGATGTATTAAGTCAGATTGGAGCAGTGTTGACAACAAACCGTTTTCCGTCACGGGCACTGGTGAGCGGTCGCCCAACCCACCGTTAACTTGGATCTCTGATGCACCCGTGTGGGTTGACCAGTGGCCCATGATGGAAGAGCGACTGCAAATCGCCAGGCAGCTAGTTGCTGAGCAACTTGCAGCTCGTCATATCAAACCCTCTGTTAGCCCTTGGAATACACCCATCTTTGTAATCCCAAAGAAGAGTGGAAAATGGCGACTTTTACATGATTTACGCAAAGTTAATGCACAAATGCAATCTATGGGTGCATTACAGCCTGGGATGCCATATCCCAGCATGTTGCCAAATGGCTGGCACATTTTGATAGTAGATTTAAAAGACTGTTTCTTCACCATTCCCTTGCATCCTCAAGACACTCAGCGATTTGCCTTCTCAGTACCAGCAGTTAATAAAGCGTCACCTGCAGACCATTATGAATGGACTGTATTGCCACAAGGGATGAAGAATTCACCCACGCTATGTCAACTTTATGTGGCATGGGCATTGCAACCACTGCGGAGTCAGTGGCCAGAGACAATCATCTATCACTATATGGATGACATTCTTTGTTGTCAAAAAGAGCCCTTTACTGATGAATCTCTGCAACAGCTCACCAACATATTGTCAAAAAAAGGACTTGTCATTGCCCCCGAAAAAGTGCAGCATATGCCTCCTTGGAGATATCTTGGTTGGTCTATTATAGACTCCAAAATTTGACCTCAAAAAACGGAAATAGCTACCCAGTTGCGCACCTTAACTGATGTCCAGACACTGTTGGGAGACGTTCAATGGGTGCGCAACTGCGTAGGCATCTCAAACACTGACATTGCCCCGTTGACAGAATTGCTGAGAGGCAATCATCCAGCGGATAGAGTCACTTTAACGCCGGTGCAGCAAGCAGCACTACAACGCATCGCGCAGAAGCTGCAATCGACATGGCCGTCTCAGCGCCTCTTGCTGTTAGCCGTATCTTTACTTATTTGTAATACCAAAGAGTCACCATATGCCGTCATTTGTCAGTGGCAAAACAGAAAGGGGGACATTGCTCCTCCCGGCGCCTCTGTGGGTGATGCCACTGGCAAATGCGAAGGAAAGAGAACAAAAGAGGATGTGTTCCATGTTCTGGAATGGGTATTTCTAGGGGTACAACCAAAAACGAGTATTCAAATGAGAACTGAGGCAATAGGGGAACTGATACGGAAAGGTCGATCCCGAATTGTAGAAATCAGTGGTAAAGAACCAGAGGATATTAGCATACCTGTCAATGTCGGACACTTAGAATGGTGGCTGCGCAATGACGTTGCCATACAAGAGGCTTTGTTAGGGTATAGTGGGAGAGTCCATTCACAACAGACACAGGGAAAACTATGGCAAGTTTTAAAAAGAAATCAGTGGATAGAAAAACCTAAAGTACGGGGAGACCCACTGTCAGATGGTATCACTGTATATACAGACGCCGGTAAGCGTTTGTGGCGTGCAGCCTGTGTTTGGCAGGAAAAAGACAAATGGTGTCAGCATATCATCAATGGAGACACCCGAGATTCCCTTCAAACATTGGAACTGGCCGCAGTAGTTTGGGCCTTGAACAATTGGCTGAACGTTCCCTTGAATGTGGTAACAGATTCTCTATATGTGGCAGGAGTAGTGCCACGCCTGGAAGATGCTCTACTTAGGGAAACCACTAATCATCGGCTGGGGAATTTATTTATTCAGATGAGATCTGTCCTTGACTAACGGACAGCCGCCTGTTGTGTTATACATATTCGTAGCCATCAGTTGAACTTAGGACTAGGCCAGGGCAACCAACTTGCTGACAGCCTGGTCAGTTCAGCTTGCCATGTGCCTCCAACAGATAAGTTCCAGCAAGCTAGACAAAGTCATGAGAATTTTCACCAGAATGCTAAAGGGCTAAAAAGACAATTTAAGTTAACAGACAATGAGGCTCGAGGTATCATTCAAGCTTGTCCAAAATGCGGGAATCATGGTCCAGGGATAGGGATAGGAGTGAATCCGAAAGGGCTGAAAGCCTTAGAGTTGTGGCAGATGGATGTTACGCATATACCAGAATTTGGTCGTTTGAGGTATGTGCATGTGACCATTGATGCCTTCTCAAAAATGGTTTGGGCAACCGCATTACCTGGAGAAAAGGCGCATCACGTATGTAAACATTTGCTTGCCTGCTTTGCAGTATTGGGTGTGCCTGAACGCATTAAGACCGACAACGGACCTGCTTATGTTAGCCAGAAGGTTAGGGCGTTTTTGCAAAGGTGGGGGGTCGAGCACACAACAGGAATCCCGCACTCACCTACAGGACAAGGGTTGGTGGAACGTACACATCAGGTATTGAAAGACTATTTAGTTAGACAAAGAGGAATGGAAACAGACGCTCAGCAAAGGTTACATCGCGTACTCTTTACACTGAACTTTCTCTCTCTTATGGGTGATAGGGAAGAGCCACCAGTGGTAGTCCACCACCAGAATCTTAAGTTTAACAGCACAACAGCAATTCCGCAACTTACAGTAATGTATAGAGACCCAGTTTCTGGAGTTTGGATGGGACCTGTCCCAGTTATAGTTAATGGTCGAGGATATATGTGTGTTTCCACAGATCACGGTCCAGTGTGGGTGCCCAGTCGGTCCGTGAAACCTGCTCTGACTCAACAGGGGCCACCTGACAATCAAGATGCTCAAGATCCTGATCCTAGGGTTGATGATCCCGGCGGTAATGACCCTTCACAACATTGAACCCGGGGAAAACATGTGGGTCACCTGGGCGAATAGGACAGGACAACAGGTTTTTTGCTTATCGCTTGCCTCTGCTGCAGAGCCTTTTAGAACATGCTTGATAGGGGTACCCGGCTTTAGAGTAGAAGAATTTCGTTCCTATAGTACCAATAATTGTAGTGTCTCCCCAAGTGTTAGTCGATGTAGTGCTAGACTTATTAGTGGTTTGAATGTTACGCTGCCCTGGGACCCCCAAGAATTGAATCTGTTAGGGTCTATGAGAATTGGCAACACTTCAAAAAATTGGACTCAAACTTGTATATTTTTTGGAGGACCTGGTGTTAAGGGATTGAACGCTCACCGAACATTAGATTGGACAGGATGGACAAATGTTACATCTAAGGCACACTATTGTGACTATTAAAACCCAAATTCCTTTTGCAGTACAAATGATACCGGCCTCAACGATGGCCTGGGAGCCTATGGGGCTGAAAGGAGACACCCAATGCCCCTCTGGAACAATGGCACCGCAAAAGCTCTGCCAGCAAATGTGTTCTTGATATGTGGTGATCGAGCATGGCAGGGAATTCCAAAAAACGTGGTGGGTGGTCCATGCTATCTTGGTAAACTAACACTATTAGCCCCAAATAAGATTTGGTGGAAGAACCTGACAAAGAATTCCCATCCCAGGAGCTCAAAGCGTGACATTAGGGGTCTTACACCAGGTTGTAATGATGAGGTAACCTTACTTAGTGCCACTGAAAGAGTGTTCTTGTCTCTATTTATGCCTGGAGCAGCGGCAGGTAGGGCTTTGAAGGATATAGGACGGTTGGCTTGCTGGGCTGAGAAACAAGCGAAGGTCACCACGGAGATTATAGCGAATTTGTTGGAAGATCAAAATAGCCTGCACCATGCAATTTTGCAAAACAGAGCAGCAGTTGACTTTTTGTTATTAGCCCAAGGACATGGTTGCGAAGATTTTGAAGGGATGTGCTGTATGAACCTGTCCGATCACGGCGAATCAATTCACAAACAGTTGCAGTGGTTAAAAGAACGTGCGAGCAAGATCCGTCAAAGTCATGGGTTTTTGGATGAGTGGTTAACTAACTTGTTTGGAACGCTGCCGCATTGGTTATTAGGATTGTTTGTTGAAGGCTTACGTATTATAGTAATTCTTGTAATCATAGGTTTGTTTTTATGTGTAGCCCTTTCGTGTGTTAAGAAAGCTATGTTAAAAGTCATAAACCGAGCCTGGATTGTTCAAAAACAAGAAGGGGGAATTGTGGAGGAATGGCTGAGTGAGAAGGGACATGATCTGATTGCGATGAACAATCCAGCCTCTGATATGAGCCTCAAGGAGAAGCCTTAGTTACAGGCTTGTATGTGACTGCGAGCTCTCCTTGGAGTCCTGTAAATAGTAGAAGTAACAAAACCGTAAACAAAGATAAGCAGAACCACATCTGTGGAGAGAGGGAGAAGCTGTCTTGTGTAGCGATGGGTGGGCACAAGAAGTGCGCCAACGAACTCTTGAGAAATGTACCAACGAACTCTCGAGAAGTGTACTAACGAACTTTCAAGATGTGTGCCAACGAACTTTCAAGATGTGTGCCAATGAACTGTCTTTAGCTACATAAACATAGGTTGTAAGCCAATCACTTTTGCCAGCGTGTCTTTCACTGTCTGTCTATATATATGCTGTGAAAACTTGAATAAAGGGATAACGATCATACTCATATTGAGATTTCATCGTTACTCCGGGTCCGGCTCCCACTCCAACACACGCTGACAGATATGCATTTCAGTGCTGGGTTGTGGAGCTAAATAGAGGATTCTAGCACGTCTGGGGCTTGCAAATCTTGGGTGATAAATAAGCATTGACAAGGCTTTTGGAAGAAACCAAATAGTTTGGGGGGGACTCGCAGGAACTGGCAAATCCACAGAACTCCACAGCTTTTGTTTGGAGCTAAAGAAGCCGGCACAGGCATAGGACAGTGTAGCTGCAGTGGGGATGGCCGTGGACCTTGACACCCCAACAGACCTGAGTAGGCTTCTGTCTCTTCCACTGAGACCCATGAGAAGACACTAGTTCCTTAAAGCTCCAGCACCTCGCTGCCTCCTCACCCATCCACCATAGAGCCTGCAAAGTGTCCTCCTGCTGACCAGGACCTGGCTTCACACACTCACACATTACAGAAAGCCCTGAGCATTCCAAGATGGAAAGGAGCTCCCTCCCCAAAGGATGGGGGTCAGGGCTTGGCCATCCTGCTTGGTGAAGAACATCAGGGGCTTTCACAATGACTTCCACGTTTAAATTTCTTCCTGTAGCAATTGTCTCTGACATCCTTTCCTGCTTCACCAGCCCCCAGGGACAGGAGCTTTGTCTGCTCATTCCCTCCTCGGTCTCTGCAGAGGCAGAGATCAGCAGGGTGTCCTGGTTTGAGGTAAAACAGAACCAATTTTCTGATTTGTAATTTTACTTTTTAGCTGGGCCTCTTCTAACTGACTAAAGTCTGAAATTAACAGCATATTTTTCCAGACACTGTTCACTCTCCGAGTGATAAGACCTGATTATACCAAGGAACGGTATGCACAAAGGCTCTTGCTTAGACTTATTGCTATAACAAGCAAGGTCAGCTAACTTCACTATTTTGCCCCGTTAGAGGGTCGTAAGCGGAGAAGTGCAGAAGGGTCCTGTGGAATAATTACTAAATTGGCCAAGAATACAAAAGTACAGCATCGTTCACACATTAAGGAAAGTCATAAAATCAAGAGGCTTCTGAGGTAGAATACAGCCGCAGAATTGGCGTCACGGACAGGATTGTCATGGATAAGCTGCTGCAAAAATATGATTGTGTCCCTTCCCAGGCTGGGAAGGAGTGGGCCCAAAAATTTGGGAAGGATGAAGAGAAAATGGTGGAACGTATTGAAGAGTGTCGGGCTTCACGAAAGCTCAGAGTAGGCAAAGGCAAGGGTGTGATTTGTGCTGTTTTAGGCGCCTGTTTATCTTGTGCACAACAAGAAGCTAGGGAAACCCCTGCTCCGAATCTGATTTCAGCTGTAGAATATGCAACACTGAAATCGGAGAATGAGGTGTTGAAGTCATTGCTAGCCTTTCAAAAGGAGACAGGAGAAAAATTAAGAACTCAAGTTCATAAGCTTGTGAGTGAGAATGAATGTTTAGGAAACCGGAATGCTCAACTTGTGAGTGAAAACCTCCAATTTACAAGTGAGAATCTCCAACTTAAAACGATATTGGAAAGGGTGACTGGGCTCTTAGATAAAATGCAGCCCTCAACGCAGGTCCAACAAATTCATAAGTTAATGTGTTATCCAAATTCCGGAACCCAGACTGGAGATTTTTGGTCTAATAGTGAGGATGAGGGAGAAGATGAGGAGGAAAGGACTCTTACTTTGAAATCCCAAGTCTTTCCTTTACGTCCTCTGGTTAAAACCGAAACTGCAGTTGATGATGATGATGAAATTCATACCACTGTGCGTACTGTTCCGTGGACACCAACTGAGTTAACGAAAATAAGGGAAAAATATTCAAGGCGGCCAGAAGAGTCAGCTGTTGAGTATGTGTGGCGAGTTTCTTCTGAAGGGGGAGATAGAATTATGTTGAGTGAGGAAGAAGCAGGAGACTCTTGGGGGCCGGGAGTGTTTTTAACAACTACACCTGGTGGACCTTGCTGTCTTTTTAACCCCGTCGGTCAAATAAGACGGAGCAGATTCCCTTTTCTTTTGTGTCTTACAGGAACCTTAGATGAACTGTACGTGGACAGATGAACTGCTGCCACCTCACAACGACTGAAGAGGGATGTGACTGGTATCTTAGGAACAGGCCTGGGAGTCTTAAATAGTATAGATGCTGAGATACTTGCCAACAAACTAGCCACAACCACTAGTGATCTAGACAAATTGAAACATCCCCTGCAGTCCTCTCTATCAGCACTGGGAAATCACCAATGGCTTTTATCGAATATATTGCCTCAGTGGGAAGAAACAGGTGAAAAGGACCACCAGCTGATCACAGATGCACTTGGTACAACCCAAAACAATGTTTCTTTGGCTCTTAGTTGTATCCAAGCCCAATTGTGGATGCAATCTATGATAGCCGCAATCGTAAGGGAAGGTGAACAAGGCACCTTGCCCACTGAAATTCAAAAGGTAGTATGGGATAACGCAATTGAGTTTGAGAAAAAATTTCAATCCTGGTGGTATCTGGTTAATTTCATCTACGATCCCATTGAGAGCAAGGCCACAGCTTTTGTCACCAACAGCTACAGGACTTTTTAACAAGGTGCTCCATCCTGTTGTTGTTTTACTAGCACTCACTGTATTGTGCTTTGCTTTGACAATTGTTTTGTATGTTAGACTTTAGATTATGATGAAAAGCTTAACTTGCTTAATCACCCCACAAGATGTAGTTGTGCTTGATATCCCTCACCACAGTAGGACATGTGACATTCCCTATCAGTATTGAGTACCGTAGAGCTTGAGTGACTGTAGTCACGGGGTGGATTATGTGGAATAATTACTAAAATGGCCAAGAATACAAAAGTACAGCATCATTCACGCATTAAGGAAAGTCATAAAATCAAGAGGCTTCTGAGGTAGAATACAGCCGCAGCTGGCACGCGAAGAATGCAACATCTGCGATTCCCTGTACGAGGTTGTTTGCGAAACTACACGAGGGATGGAACAGAACGCGCTTGTTCCGTGGCCTTGTCTTGTGACAAACAACAGATATGGGAATGAGATGGTACTACGGAACAGATAAGCGGCCTACACGCTACCCAAGCCAACATTTCGTCAAATGTTGATGAAATGCTGTCCTTTTTGCGAACTTTGCTCACTACAATGTACCAAAACACACCCCCATCCCGGAGGCTATTCACTCTCCCCCTGAGGTGCGAACACTCCTCCTTGAGTACATTAATCATAATAAAAGTACGTATGACTAAAGTCACTCAACCTCCACTTTGAAGATAAAAAAATAGTATAAAATTAGCCCGAGAGAGAGGGGATGCCAGGGAAGACACCATCGCGAAGAATTCCATCGCCAATTTCCGGGATCAGTCGATGGGCTGAGCCTTTCTTCCCACCGCATAGGGATGCCTTTGGGTAAGACTTAGATTATACCGAGTGCTTTCTCGGGGACTTAGGAATTTCTCAAGAGAATCTCTATCCTACCTTTATAGCCAGGCTGTATCGTTTATAATTTTGTCGCGCATTTTGTACACTTAACAGTACCTTTATTTGCACGTGCTTTGCAGACAGTGTATTTATCACCGGCAATCCTAAGAACCTGTATACCTGTTGTTTAAATAAACTGCACTGTTTAAGTAGCTAGTCGTTTCGGTTTCTCACTGAACGCGACCAAAGACGCGAAGGTGGCCGTGCTAGTTCAGGAGCACGCCTAGACTCAAGGTGCAGTCCACTATTAGTGTATCCAAATCGTAATAGTTTAATACATATTAAACGCGATTGGACTGATAGTGCTGAATTGGGCATCACTCAGAATTTAAACCTAGCCGCACCTAGCCTCCCACCTCGGTGAGGAGTGTTAGAACGCAAGGGGGTTTATCTTCTGCCAAAACCGCTTAGCCCCCTTTTCACGCAACAGGTCCCACCTGTAGGGAGGAGCGGACGGGACAGGTGACCCAAAACTGACCAACTGGGTATTCCATCCCATATGCATCACGCTCAGTATAAAAGCTGAGGGATCAAAGGGGGGCTCTGGCTCATTTTTTTTCAATGGACGATGTCTGAGGAGGACCCTGTCTGTTTGTCTGCCTTTGATCCTGATTCGAGCACTCCTGACTCTAGTTCCGGAATTCAGCACCTGTCCGTCACTGATTCCAGTCTGGGACTTTTCCTGTGTCTGCTGGTGACGCAGTCGTCATCCTGGGAGCTGGATAAGGTTTTGTATATATTGTATATTCTTTTCCTTTAATTTTTATTATTCTATTATTATTTCCTATTTTCTTATTTATTATTATTTTTCATTAAAGTACTTTAGTTCTTTTTCTAAACTCGTAAATCTCCTTATCTCTTCCTCTCCTCTCTGACAAGAGAGTTGGGGGAAAAGGGCCATCTGTTGTTCTGCTTGGCCAATCCAGCCAAAACCACAACCGATTTATTGGCACCCAACGTGGGGCTCGAAGCCACGACCCTGAGATTAAGGGTCTCATGCTCTACCGACTGAGCTAGCCGGGCTAACACCTTCAGAAACCTGGAGGTTTGCTTCTGACTTTTACTTCTCTGGGGGCTTGCTCAGTCTTTCAGGATCTGCAGTGCAGGAACTCGGCACCAGAGAGCTCATTAACACGCCAAACGCCCTAAGGAGCCAGGTCTGAGCCTAATTTTCCTTTAGTCTTCAGTTCTTAGGTGGTTTATGAGGGAGGTTTCAGGAGTGGAGTCCAAGTGAAAAGATGCCAAAGCCAAGAGCCCAAGTGAATGAAATACTGGATTTACAATAGCAGTGCTATAATTCAATAATACAGTGCTGCAGTTGGGTTCCAGCACTGTCCTCTTTCTGATAGTAGTGATAGTACCACAAATTCCAAAATACCTTTGAGAGCTGCTTTAGTTTTCCTTCTCTCCAACGTTGTCATGGTTTAGCCTCAGATGGCAACAAAGAACCACGTGCCACTCGCTCGGCTCTTCCCAATACAGGAAGACTCAGATGAAAGAGGCAAAGACTCTGGGGTTGAGACAAGGGCAGTTTAACAGAACAGCGAAGGGAACGAGCAAAACAACAACAATAACACGGACAGAGGAATATACAAACACGGTTACAAAACCGCCGCTCACCGACCGGACCCGGGATGCCCCAGCCCGCTCCAAGTGGTCACTCCCTGCCCCCTCCCCCGGCATTTCAAGGTGGGCATGGATCACGTGGTATGGAATACCAGAGAAAATTAACCCTATCCCTGCCGGAACCAGGACATTATCCACCCCTTATTCCATACCATCTATGCCATTACCAGATCTTACAGGTCCCAATGAATTGCCACCCCTTTCCCCTGTCATATATCTATGTACACATATTCATGAAGAAATAGTGCCCCTAGTTTATGGGCCATCACTGCAAAGTGTCCGTTGAGTTCTTTTAATACATGGCCTTGGCTCCATCTTCCCAGAGGCTGGTGCGTGATAGGGGATATGATACACCCACTCAATGCCATGCTCTTTGGCCCAGGTGTCTATGAGGCTGTTTCGGAAATGAGTCCTGTTGTCTGACTCAATTCTCTCTGGGGTACCATGTCGCCACAGGACTTGCTTTTCAAGGCCCAGGATAGTGTTCCGGGCAGTGGCATGGGGCACAGGGTATGTTTCCAGCCATCCAGTGGTTGCTTCCACCATTGTGAGCACATAGCGCTTGCCTTGACGGGTTTGTGACAGTGTGATATAATCAATCTGCCAGGCCTCCCCACATTTGTATTTCAGCCATCGTCCTCCATACCAGAGAGGCTTCAAACGCTTGGCTTGCTTGATTGCAGCGCATGTCTCACATTCATGGATGACCTGTGCAATAGTGTCCATGGTCAAGTCCACCCCGCGGTCACGAGCCCATCTATACGTCACATCTCTTCCTTGATGGCCTGAGGAGTCATGGGCCCACCGAGCTATGAAGAGTTCGCCCTTATGTTGCCAGTCCAAATCCACCTGAGCCACTTCAATCCTAGCAGCCCGATCCACCCGTTTGTTGTTCTGATGTTCCTCCGTGGCCCGATTCTTCGGTACATGGGCATCTACATGGCATACTTTCACAACCAAAGTCTCTATCCGGGCAGCAATATCTTGCCATAGGTCAGCAGCCCAGATGGGTTTGCCTCTGCGCTGCCAGTTGCCCTGCTTCCGCTGCTGTAACCACCCCCACAGGGCATTTGCCACCATCCATGAGTCAGTGTAGAGATAAAGTACTGGCCATTTTTCTCGCTCAGCAATGTCCAAGGCCAGCTGAATGGCTTTCACCTCTGCAAACTGGCTCGACTCCCCTTGTCCTTCCCTGGCTTCTGCAACTTGTCGTGTAGGACTCCACACAGCAGCTTTCCACTTTCCATGCTTTCCCACAATCCAGCAGGACCCATCGGTGAACAGGGCATATTTCTTCTCATTTTCTGGCAGTTTATTATATGGTGGGGCCTCTTCTGCACGCGTCACCTCCTTCTCTGGTGACATTCCGAAATCCTTGCCTTCTGGCCAGTCCATGATCACTTCCAGAATTCCTGGGCGACTGGGGTTTCCCATTTGAGTTCGCTGTGTGATCAATGCAATCCACTTACTCCACGTAGCATCAGTTGCATGATGTGTGGTGGGGACCCTTTCTTTGAACATCTAGCCCAGCACCGGCAGTCGAGGTGCTGAGAGGAGCTGTGCTTCTGTACCAACCACTTCCAAAGCAGCTCGAACCCCTTCATATGCTGCCAATATCTCTTTTTCTGTTGGAATGTAATGGGCTTCAGATCCTCTGGATTCCTGACTCCAAAACCCTAGGGGTCGACCTCGAGTCTCTCCTGGTGCTTTCTGCCAGAGGCTCCAGGTAGGGCCGTTCTCCCCGGCTGCGGTGTAGAGCACATTTTTAACATCTTGTCCTGCCCGGACTGGCCCCAGGGCCACTGCATGGACTATTTCCTGTTTGATTTGTTCAAAAGTTT
The DNA here is from genome assembly GCA_009819605.1 of Sterna hirundo. NCBI lineage: Eukaryota > Metazoa > Chordata > Aves > Charadriiformes > Laridae > Sterna > Sterna hirundo. The sequence continues at coordinate 47,158 of WNMW01000113.1, read as the reverse complement.
GTCGTTGCTCAGGACCCCATTTAAAGTCACTCTTCTTCCGGGTTACTTGATACAGAGGGCTTACAATTAGACTGTAATCTGGGACATGCATTCTCCAAAAACCCACAATGCCTAAAAAAGCTTGTGTTTCCTTTTTCCTAGTTGGTGGAGACATAGCTGCTATTTTGTTGATCACATCCATTGGAATCTGACGGCGTCCATCTTGCCATTTTATTCCTAAAAACTGGATCTCCTGGGCAGGTCCCTTGACCTTACTTCGTTTTATGGCAAAACCAGCTTTCAGAAGGATCTGGACTATTTTACTCCCTTTCTCAAAAACTTTTTCTGCTGTGTTTCCCCATATAATGATGCCATCAATGTACTGCAGATGTTCTGGAGCCTCACCCTGTTCCAGTGCAGTCTGGACCAGTCCATGGCAAATGGTGGGGCTGTGTTTCCACCCTTGGGGCAGTCGATTCCAGGTGTACTGGACGCCCCTCCAAGTGAAAGCCAACTGTGGCCTGCACTCTGCTGCCAAAGGGACTGAGAAGAATCACGGAATCACGGAATCACAGAATCTGCAGAGTTGGAAGGGACCTCTAGAGATCATCTAGTCCAACTCCCCTGGTAAAGCAGGATTGCCTAGAGCACATCCCTCAGGACTGCATCCAGGCGGGTCTTGAAAATCTCCAGAGAAGGGGACTCCACAACCTCCCTGGGCAGCCTGTTCCAGTACTCTGTCACCCTCACCGTAAAGAAGTTTTTCCGCGTGTTTGAACGGAACTTCTTATGTTCCAACTTGTGCCCATTGCCCCTCGTCCTGTCACTGGGAACCATTGCAAAGAGCCTGGCTCCATCCTCCTTAAGCCCACCCTTTAGGTACTTATAAACATTAATCAGGTCCCCCCTCAACCTTCTCTTCTCCAGGCTAAAGAGTCCCATCTCTTTCAGCCTTTCCTCGTAAGGGAGATGCTCCAATCCCATAATCATCTTAGTTGCCCTTCGCTGGACTCGCTCCAGCAGTTCCCTGTCCCTCTTGAACTGGGGAGCCCAAAACTGGACACAGTATTCCAGTTGTGGCCTCACCAGTGCCGAGTAGAGGGGGAGAATGACCTCCCTCGACCTACTGGCCACACTCTTCCCTATGCAGCCCAGGATGCCATTTGCCTTCTTGGCAACAAGAGCACACTGCTGGCTCATGGATAATTTGCTGTCTACTAGGACCCCCAGGTCCTTCTCCTCAGAGCTGCTTCCCAGCAGGTCCACCCCTAACCTATACTGGTGCCTGACATTCTTCCTCCCCAGGTGCAGGACCCTGCACTTGCTTTTGTTGAACCTCATTAGGTTCTTCTCTGCCCAGCTCTCCAGCCTGTCCAGGTCATGCTGGATGGCAGCACGGCCCTCTGGGGTGTCAGCCACCCCTCCCAGTTTGGTATCATCAGCAAACTTGCTGATGATCCACTCTATCCCCTCATCTAGGTCATTAATGAATATATTGAACAAAATCAGACCAAGTATTGACCCCTGGGGGACACCACTGGTCACAGGCCTCCAACTAGACTCTGTGCCGCTGATCACAGCCAGCTCTCAATCCACCTTGCTGTCACCTCATCTAACCCGTACTCCCTCAGCTTCCTAATGAGGATGTTATGGGAGACAGTGTCAAAAGCCTTGCTAAAGTCAAGGTAGATGACATCTACAGCTCTCCCCTCATCCAGCCAACCCGTTATAACATCATAGAAAGCTATCAGATTGGTCAGGCATGATTTACCCTTGGTAAATCCATGCTGACCGTTCCCAATAACTTCCTGTTCGTTTACGTGTTTGGAGACGACATCCAGAATGAGTCGCTCTATCACCTTCCCAGGGACAGAGGTGAGACTAACCGGTCTGTAGTTCCGCGGGTCCTCCTTCCTGCCTTTTTTGAAGATTGGAGTGATGTCAGCCTTCCTCCAGTCCTCAGGCACCTCTCCTGTTCCCCATGACCTTGCAAAGACGATGGAGAGCGGTCTAGCGATAACATCTGCCAGCTCTCTCAGCACTCGCGGGTGCATCCCGTCAGGGCCCATGGACTTGTGAATGTCCAGCTTGGCCAAGTGGTCTCTGACCCGGTCCTCCTCAACTGAGGGGAAGTCTTCTTCTCTCCCGACCTTCTCCCTTGCCTCCAGGGTATGGGATTCGTGAGGGACAGCTTTAGCAGTGAAGACCGAAGCAAAGAAGGCATTCAGTAACTCTGCTTTCTCTGTGTCTTCCACCACTAGGGCACCCGTCTCATTCATCAGTGGGCCTATATTTCCCCTAGTCTTCCTTTTTCTGTTGATATACTGGAAAAATCTCTTTTTATTATCTCTAACTGCAGTGGCCAAGCTGAGTTCTGATTGAGCTTTGGCCCTTCTAATTTTCCCTCTACATAGCTTCGTTACATCTTGATAATCCTCATAAGTTCCTAAGCCCCTTTTCCAGAGAATATAAGCTTTTCTTTTTTTCCTGAGGTCCAGCCAAAGCTCTCTATTTAGCCAGGCTGGCCTTCTTCCCCTTCGGCTCATTTTTCGAGACATGGGGATGGCCTTCTCCTGTGCTTCTAAGAGCACCTGCTTGAAGTACAACCAGCCTTCCTGGACACCTTTGCTTTTCAAAACTGCTTCCCAAGGGACACTCTCAACCATTCTCCTAAACAGGTTAAAGTCTGCCCTTCGGAAATCCAAGGTAGTTCTGCTGGCTCCCCGCCTTGCTTCTCCAAGAATTGAAAATTCTATCATTTCATGGTCACTCTGCCCAAGACGACCTTCAACCTTTACATCCCCCACAAGACCTTCTCTGTTAACAAACAGCAGGTCCAGTAGGGCACTTCCCCTAGTTGGTTCCTTCACCAGCTGTGTTAGGAAGTTGTCTTCCACACACTCCAGGAACCGTCGGGACTGTTCCCTCTCTGCTGTGTAGTATTTCCAGCAGACGTCTGGGAAGTTGAAATCCCCCACAAGAACAAGGGCAGATGATCGCGAGACCTCTGCCAGCTGCCTATAGAATACTTCATCAGTTTCTACATCCTGATTAGGGGGTCTATAACAAACTCCCATCACGACGTCTGCCTTGTTGGCCTTCCCCTTAATTCTTACCCATACACACTCAACACTGTCATTCACACTGTTGAGTTCCAGGCATTCAAAACTGCCCCTAACATAGAGGGCCACCCCACCACCTCTCCTTCCTTGCCTATCCCTTCTGAAAAGTTGGTAGCCATCAATTACAGCACTCCACTTGTGTGTGTCTTCCCACCATGTTTCCGTGATAGCAACCACATCATAGTGTGGTTGTGTACTTCCTCTTCTGTATGGGGGCAACTGATACTTGCACGGGTTGATTCCCTGGTTCAGCGGCAGTGGCTGCCACGGGGGTTGGAGTAGCTGCAGGGGCTGCCGCAAGGGTTGCAGTAGCTGCAGTGGCTGCCGCAGGAGTTGCAGTAGCTGCAGTGGCTGCCGCAGGGGTTGCAGTAACCGCAGTGTCTGCTGGTCTAGTTTCCATCTCTTCCCCTTGAGGGTACTGCATAATACTGAGCAGTGCCTGGTAGATACTGGCCAGGGCCCAGCACAGAGGCCTGTAGTTGTTACTAGCCAGATGTGCGACCGTTGCCCTGTGGCACCTTCCCTGGGGTGTCCTGCACACACAAGACCTGAGAAGAACCTTCTCTGCTGGTCCTTCATGTCTTTCCCAGGAGCCCTGGCTGAGCAAGGGAGCTGCTGCTTATCCCCACCCTGCACACATTACACAATTAAGATCTACACTGGTTGTGGTATTTTTGGGGAACTCTCCTGGGCATGTTCTTGACAGCAACTTTGGGAGACAATCTTTCAAAGGTCTTTTTGCCTGAAGACCTTCAGGCACTGCCCTGAGGACATTCCCTGCTGTGATGGAGGTGCTGTTAGGGAGGCCAGCTCTGTCAGAGAACTGACCTGTCCCTGCCCCTGCCTGTGGTCACAGGGCTGCCACACCACAGACGTAGGAGAGAGCTGCCGGAGCAATCAGGCCTTCCAACAGCGCAAGGGATCAGAATGGAGAATGTGGAAATGGGAAGAGAGCAGCTCTGAGAAGGCCAAGGCTGGTTCTCCCTCTTCTTCTTCCCTCTCCTCGGTCCTGTTCTTTCCCCTCCACCTCTGCACACAGGCAGCTCCAGAGAGGGCTTCAAAGGAACGATCATGAGCAAACAAGTCGCTGGAAGGTTCTTCATTTTTGGCAAATACACAGAGAGCACGTGGCTTCATTTAATCACTATGTGGGTCTCATTAATATGGATAGACGTGTAAATAGAAAAAGCACAAATAAAAACATTTCTTTGTAGACAACTTTATACAAATTAAATAAAAAAGGAAGAAATCACACAACCAAACACAAACCCCAAACCCAAAATTAACAATGGCTACAGAAGATGGGCTTGGCCGGCAGTGAGTTATATTATGAGAGACTTGCAGAAGACGACACTTTATTGCTTCTGAAAATCATCTGGTCACCAATTTCCACAGGGCATCCTTGAGCTCCTGGTTCCTCATGCTGTAGATGAGGGGGTTCAGGGCTGGAGGCACAACCGAGTACAGCACTGCCACCACCAGATCTAGAACTGGGGAGGAGATGGAGGGGGGCTTCAGATGAGAAAATATGCCAGTGCTGAGCAACAGGGAGACCACGGACAGGTGAGGGAGGCACGTGGAAAAGGCTTTGTGTCGTCCCTGCTCAGAGGGGATCCTCAGCACGGCCCTGAAGATCTGCACATAGGACAGCACGATGAAAACAAAGCAAACAAAAGCAACCAAGGCACTAACCACAAGAAGCCAAATTTCCCTGAGGGAGTCTGAGTCTGAACAGGAGAGCTTGAGGATCTGGGGGATTTCACAGAAGAACTGGTCCACAGCATTGCCCTGGCAGAGATGGACTGAAAATGTGTTAGCCATTTGCAGGAGAGCATAGAGAAGCCCACTGCCCCAGGCAGCTGCTGCCATGTGGACACAAGCTCTGCTGCCCAGGAGGGTCCCGTAGTGCAGGGGTTTGCAGATGGCAACATAGCGGTCATAGGACATGACAGTGAGAAGAAAATACTCTGCTGACATCAAGAAGAAAAAGAAAAAGACCTGGGCAGCACATCCTGCATAGGAGATGGCCCTGGTGTCCCAGAGGGAATTGGTCATGGATTTTGGGACAGTGGTGGAGATGGATCCCAGGTCAAGAACTGAGAGGTTGAGGAGGAAGAAGTACATGGGGGTGTGGAGGCGATGGTCACAGGCGATGGCAGTGATGATGAGGCCGTTGGCCAGGAGGGCAGCCAGGTAGATGCCCAGGAAGAGCCCGAAGTGCAGGAGTTGCAGCTCCCGTGTGTTTGCGAATGCCAGGAGGAGGAACTGGGTGATGGAGCTGCTGTTGGACATCTGCTGCCTCTGGGCTGGGGTGGCTGTCCAAGAGGGAAAAGACAGTGACAAGTTAGAAGAGGCTCATCGGAGCAAAACCTGATGCCTTTTCCATAGAAATCCTACTGAACCCTCCTCCTCTGGAAGAGGAAGACCTTGGTAGGTCCCTTTCATGAGCTTTGGTTGGTGCTGGCTGAGGGTGCCCCAGGGAGAGGGGGGGCTCTGCTGTGTGTTCTGGAGGAGTCAGTCCTGCGCTACAGCAGTGGGTAAATAAGAACTTGGGGTGATCTCAGATTAAATCCATTTGTGACACCAAAGAGCTTGTCAGCATCGATCACTCCCAATTCACCCGACCGCAGAGCACAGTTGAGGGGATTTTGTTTTGCGTATTTTGTTCTAGTTGCCCCACCAAACCTGAGGAGTGTTTTTGGCACTGCCATTTCTGCTGCAGCTCAAGGGCAATCTTGTGGGTGCTGAGAGGCAAAGAGACAGTGTCTTTTGGCAGACTGAGGACAGCCCCTCTGTCCATCAACCCTGGTCTCAGCTGCCCTGTGCCGGCAGCACTTTGAGCTGGGGGACGACCGCCCACAGACGTTCCACAGAGAAGGAACTGGGCACTGCAGGGAGCAGAGGAATCCAGTTTCCAAGTGCAGATCTCCAAACTCCTCGCACTGTCTCATCGTACCTGAGGAGGATCTCAGCTCTGCCAGCAGCATTGCCATGCCCTTATCCCTGAGGTGTCTTCTCCATGGGGCTCCTTGATAACACAGGGATGCAACAGGAGAGCTGTGCCCTTGTGGAGGGCAGCCTGCCACCCAGCAGGACTCTGCAGGGAAAGAAGCAAATGCCTTGAAAGTGTGCTGAAGTGAGAGTCATCTCATTTGTTTCACTGGGAGCATCGGGATCGGGAGGGGATTGCCACACTGTACTCCCATGCACAGATCTCTATGGCAAGACCCCCAGGTTTGGTCTCTGAAGTGCATTTGAGTCCCACCGCCCCATCCCAGTCCAGTACTAGGAACAAGAGTAGCAAGGATGGGAGGGGGAAAATAGACACATGCCACAGTGCTGCTGCCGATGGAGGTGGGACAGGGGCAGACAGTAGGTTACTTGATAATTTCTCCTCTTCCAGGGTAAGGCCACTGATGAGACAGTCCCCATGGCTCTAAGTGCAGAGGCTATGCTACGTGGGAGAAAAGACCAAGGGTTTTCTGCAGGGAAGGCTTCTGCACTGCAGGGGATGGCAGGGAGGTGCCTGAATCCCCCCTGCCGTGGCATTTCTGAGAGCAGCTCCCTCTCCTTCCCATGTCTCTGCTGCCTGGAGCTGCCCCTGCCAGGAGCTGCTTCTCTGGGCCCAGGTCTCCTCCCCGTCACTGCTCCCACAGCCCATCCCACCCGCTGGGGGCTCAGCTCTGCCCTGCAGACCCCTCCTGGCACCAGGGCACTGCCCAGGGCCATCTCCCTCTTGGTGGCTCCTAAGGAGGACATGAGAGAAAGCCTGATGCTGGAAGCAAAGGTGCTGCTGGGGCTGTGTGTAGGGAGAGGAGGGGCTGAAGGCACTTTGTGAGGTTTCTGGCAGATGTGCTGATCCCTCAGTGGAACAGTGACAGCTCCTTTCCCTCAGGAGACAGCTGAGAGCACAGACCCTGCAATGTCTTCATCTTCCAGGCAGCCCCTGCCTTGTCTTTCCTCTGCAAATGCTGCCTCTGCCAGTGTTCTGGGGGTGATCTGCAGCTGTGGGCAGCCCTGACCCACACAGCACACTCTCCAAAAAGAGCAAAAGGACCCTGCCCTGAGGGGAGTCTCTCATTTTACCCACAGCTTCTCCCCACAGAAGCTCAGGGGGGAACTCCTTGGGCAGGCTGAGAGCTGAGCCTGGCAAGCAGCAGAGTCCCTGCCCCGGCACACAGACCCCTGGGGTGCAGGGACCCTGCTCTCAAGGACAGCCCTGGGCACCCCTGCCTGCACACCCACCTGTCTTCAAAACCCTGGCACAGTCCCTCGCAGAAGGCAGCCGTCCTTCATTGTCGCTGCCATGGTGCAGCAGGGCATCCCTGCTCTGAAGCACGTCCTCCTTCTCCACACCAGAGAAGCCAGGAGAGCCATCCTGACAGCTCCTCTCAGCCAGCCCTAGAACATCCCTCCAGGAGACTCCCCTGCCTTGCCCTCCAGCCAGAGACTTACTGTGTCAACAGGTGTGAAGATTTCCCCAGGAACAAGCTCAGAACTCTCCTCCCACTCCCGACTGCCTTTCTCCTCTCTGTGCCTGGCTCCTCTCGGGTGCCTGCAGGCAGTGCCCTCAGCCCTGCTGCGCTTGGCAGAGGAGCTGCTCCTGGGCAGAGCTGTCTCTCTGCAGCGCTGCCCGCTTGCCATCAGCTCCCTCCATGCCAGGAGCCCAGCCCAGCTCAGCAGCAGAGGACCAGCCCAAGGCAGCCCTTTCTCTGCCCCCTCGGGGCTCCCTCCAGGTGTCCCTGGGGCTCCAGGGGGACCTGCTGAAGTAACCACTTATTTTCGCTCTCTCGGATGGGCAGAGACACTTTCCTGCAGTGTTATTTCTCCCATTACAAAAAGACCTTTTGTTCCAACATTTGCATTTCTCAATCAGAGACAATTGAGGTCAAAAAATAGCTTTTCCTTTTTATTATTAGACAGGACACCTAGCACCTAGACAATGTCAGGGAGGAATTTCCTTTACCTTTTCTGAGGGAATGGATTCATCTGAGCCAATGGAGGGTCCTCATCCTGGCTTTGTAGTCCTCTGGACTAGAAGAGGAGTTAGCTCCATCCCAGGCACACCACAAACACACAGGAGGTGGGATTCCCCTTGCCTATATTCAGATGTGCCCAAAATAGGATCCTGCACGTGAGCTCCTTGTCTCAGCTCCCTTGCTAATGAACGTATGGGCTGGGCCAGAGGAATATGTTCAGGTACAGATAACCGGTGATCTATTTGGTGCCAGAGGTGACCAAGATGCATGCTGGTCACTGCAAGCTCTAGCTCTAGTGGAGCAATTCATAGAGACAGGATGACATCTGGGGGCATCTTCTTGGAGGCTGCTGGGAAATTCCTTTGGCCAACTTCAGTGACAGAAGGTGCCCACACGTAAGACAAGGGAACCTGTAACTCTTCCTTATGTCCAGGGCAGCCCATAGAGGGATTCAGCTGACCAAATGGAGTCATGTGGCACAGGGACAGCTGAGTCTCTCCCATTCCAGCAGCAGTCTCATGTGCAACCCTTCATTGCCCAACCTAACTCAGGGCATCTGAATCTTACTTTAATTGACACATTCAGGCCTGTGGTGCTAGAGGAGGTGCCAGGGCTCTCCAGCACAACTGCCAGCAGCTGACATGGACAGCACAGGTCCTGTACAGGAACCCCGTCCCCATCCAGACTAGCTGGGGGACAGGCATCCCCCAGGACATCTCAGACAGAGGTGCTGCCTTTGGGCCACTGACTGAATCCCACCACTGCAGTGACGCGAGGGCTGTCCCTTCTCTTTATGGTAGATGCCAGGCAGGGCACGAATACCAAGCACATCACACCAGGGTCTCCACACGCGATCCTTCACTCTCACACTCTCCTGGTTCTTCTCTCCCCTATGGGTTTAACCATCCCCTTGATGACAACCATGGATCAGGCAAGTGATTTTCACAGTGGGCCTCAATCACAGGATGTTTACACCATGGACATTGCCAACATCATCACTTCCTTCCTGAGATCAGCTTCCCCTCCAGCACAGGCCCTCAGGGCTGCAGAGACACAACAGGCAGCAAAGCCCTCTCCTGCTCAGACTGACTGCTGAGCTCTGTTTCTCTCTGGCCCTTTGGAAAGCAGGGTTATATCTCTTTGAGTGGACCTAATTTCTTCTTCACATGACTATCTGCCATCCACTCCAGCTCTGAAGCAAAGCCTTTGCACACTTGAGGTCTTGGGGCAGGTTTCCCTTTGGCAAATCTACTCTCAGCCCAAATGTGCCACAGCTGAGGTGCTGCAGCCCAGACATGGGGAAACAGGAAAGTGATGGGGAAACTCTATAGGAAAAAAGAAAACATGCAAGAGGTGGATGCAAGGATTAAAATAAAAAGGAGGAATTCAGAAGTATAGTTGGATTTAGAAAAGCCTGAGCTCACGCAGAGCTAGAACACGTGCAAAGGAGTTCAAGGGTACAAGGATGAGATGTTCCTCCTTCAGGAACAGTTAAAGAAGAAACAAAGATCTTGTGTGGCCACTGTTGAATTTGCTAAATGTAGCTGTGGGTAGGTGTGAGGTACTCTTGGCCTCAGTCTTCACCAGCAAGGTGAAGAACACCACGTGAAATCCAGCAGTGATTGGTCAATACTTGGTAGGCCATTGGACAAGTTGGGATGAATCCAAGGATGTTCAGAGATCAGGCTGATGTCAGAGCAGGGCTGCTCTGATCCGTTTTGGAAGGCCATCATGACTGGAGAAAGCAAAGAGTGACCCTTGCATACATCTTCTCAAAAGAGCCAAGGCCTGAAGAGGGGAATGACAGGCTGCAGGGACAGAGGCCAGGGGCTGCGTGGCTGGGCAGCAGCTCTGTGGAAATGGCCCGGGGGATCCTTCAGTTTTATTAGGCAAAAGACAAGCCAGGATCAAGGGCGTCCAACAGCATCCAGGGCTGTATGAGCAGGAGCACAGCCAGGAGAAGTGATTCTCCTGCTCTGCTCAGCACCTTTTACACCACACCCTGCCCAGGGACAGTGAGACAAGGGCAAACAGGAACCAGCTCACTGGAGGGAGGGCCACTAAGGTGGTAATGCTTCCATTATCCCTCAAGTGTTTGTGTGATTTCCCTAAGAACATCAGTTACTACTACAGCAACAGAAGCATTCGTCTGCCGAAATATAAATGTCTGCACTGGAGCAGTCCACATCTGTGGTAGCCCCTCTGGGCAATGCCAATGGAATGAGTAATTGCAATATAGAGCATGGCACCCAGTCCACAAGGATCTGAAGTGGTTCAGATGAAGGGTGGTCTTGCAAAGGTCATCCTTTGTGTCCCCAGGTGGCATGGACACTGCTGCCTTCTCTGGAGAGTGGCAGAGGCTGGATCCCCTTCTCAGGACAGATTCCTCACCAGGAAGCCACAGGCAGGAGGGGAGCTCACCTGGTTCTTCCTGGCACTTCACTCGGCATCCGTTTGGATATATTTGATGCTTTTCTGCTACTCCTCTTTCTGCACAGATGGTCATAAAAAGCCAACCATTCCCAAAGAGATGGTCAAAAAGGCCCTGTTATGTCCCGGAAAGCTCACCATGCGCTCTGGAGAACATGAGGAACATCATAAAAAACACCTGGATATCCAAAATGCTCAAGGCCTCTTCTGAAAACTGAGTGGCTGTGAGCAGCAGTGACTGGCCGTGTGGGAGAGAGAATTGGGGGATGTCAGTGAGAAACAAGGGGACAGCCGGTGGCTTTAGTGAATCCTTAAAACCATGTCTAAAACCAGCAATGGAAAAGGGCTGATGTCTGTGTTTGGAGGTTGAGGAAGAGGATTGTTCTGGGAAGACGGCAGGGAGGAAAGCCCCTCCTGTGCAAAACAGGGATGAGAACGGCTGTTTCCAGCCTGTGTGCATGCCTCAGCCTGGCAAAGGGGGAATGCCCACTGCTTGGGGTAGCTCTGCCCAATGAGCCCACCTTGCTTGCACAGGGAGAGAGCAGTGTAGGTGCAGCAGTGAGTGCCTTAAAGGCAGAAAGAAGAAAGAAAATATCAGGGGGTGTCATGCAAAAGTGAGCTAAGTTGAGTTTTGATTCTGAGGCAGAAGAAGAAGAAGGATGTGCTGTTTGGTGCTGGGATGTGGAGCTACATAGAGGATTCCAGCAACTCTGGGTCTTGGAAACTTTGTGCAGTAAGTGAGCATTAGCAAGGCTTTGGAAGAAATGGGATGGGTTGTGGGGATCTCAGAGGCATTGGCAAATCCTCAGAAACCCACAGCTTGGTGTTGGAAGCAAGGAAGCAGACAGAGGCACAGGACAGTGTAGCTGTGGTGGGGATGGCCAAGGGCCTTGGTGGGGCTTTGACACCCCAACAGAATGGAGATCCTTGTCTGCTCAGCTGTGGCTTCTGTCTCTTCCACTGAGCTCTATGAGTAGACACCAAGTCCTTACAGCTCCAGCTCCTTGTTGCCTCTTCACCCACCCTCCACCGAGCTTGGGAGGTGTCCTACTGCTGACCTGCACCTGGCACCTCATCACTCCCACATCACCCAAACAGAGCCCAGAGCATCTCAAGAGGCAATGGATATCCCTCCCCAGGGGATGGGTGTCCAGGCTTGGCCATCCTGTTTGGTGAAGCACATCAAGGCCTTTCACAGTGATTTCCACATTTAAAATTCTTCCCGGACCAAGTGTCTCTGACTTCCTGCTTCACCAGACCACAGAGACAAGAACTTTCTCTGCTCATTGCCTACATTGTCTTTTTAGTGATGGACTTCAGCAGGGTCTGATAACACCCTCAGAAACCTGGAGGTTTGCTGCTTGTACTTCTCTAGAGGCTTTGTCAATCTTTCAGGGTGTGCAGTTCAGGAACTCGGCACCAGCGGGCTCATTACCACACAAAACACACGAAGGAGCCACGACTGGGCATAAGTTTCCTTTAGTCTTCAATTCTTCTATGACTCATTAGACAGATTTCAGGAGTGCCATCAAAATGAAAAGCTGTCCAAGCAAAGAGGCCAAGCGAATTAAATGCTTGATTTTGAAGAGCCATTTCTGCATTAATTCCAACACATTTGGGTTACAGAAATGTCTCCAGGAAGAGTCTGCCCCATCTAGACCCATGTGGATGGACTGGCACAGCCACCCCCAGCAGGGGGAATCCCCATCTCCTAGGCTGAGGCACACAGTCAACATGCAAACCTCTGCAGTACCCACTTGTTACAGGCCTCCAGGCAGAGTGTGACTCATTCCACATGACCCTCTGAGCCTCTACCAGCTCATTTTGCTTCCTCTCCCCATCCCTGCAACTCTCAAGCCTCTGGGGGCTTTGGCTATGGCATCATCCCACCATCCTGGGGCCAGGTTTCTGAATGCCTCCTCTGCAGCTTCCCCTCTTCCACCTCCTGTGTGCTGCCTTTTTGCCCTGCAGCCCAGTCAGTTTATACCAGCAGCCTCCCGACATGAGTGTTTCTCTTCATGGTATTCCAAGACATCATTCCTGTGCTTGGAGGAGGCCGTCCTGTAATGCCTATAGGATTTCCTGAGCTCCTTCACCCTTCATAGCTGCTTGCCATGGCACCGCTTGTATCAGTCCTCCGAGTACATCAAAGTCTTCTCCTCTGGAGCCACCCATGTGTGTTCCTCTGCTGGCCTTCCTCACCCCTCTTTGGCATCTGGGACCCCGCTATTTCCTGGTTGCTACAGCAAGGCTGACACTTGTTATCACATCCCTGACCAGCTCTTCCTTGTTGGCCAGGACCAGGCCTAGGTGAGCATCACCCTTCCTGGCCCACCAGGCAGCTCTGCTAAGAAGTCATCTCAAGATGCTCCAGGCTGCTGGCACCTTGTTTCTTTGCCTGGCCAGTGAACGCCTGGGCAATTACTGTTCCCCATAGGAACCTGCTCATAAACCTGGAGACTTCTTTGAGTTCCTGTCGTAAGACTTGTTCTGCCTACTGTGCCTGATCACGTAGTTTATAACTGCCAAGACAGTGTCACCCTTCCTGGCTTCTCCTCTCATCCTCGCTCACACAAGCTAACTCACCCTATTGCCCATCTCATAGAGCAGCTCCATAGATCTGAGCTGCTCTTTCACACAGGCAGCATCCCCCCATCCTCATCCTCCCTGCCATTCCCTCCAGCAGAGCCCATATCCTTCCATTGCAGCACCACAGCTCAGCAAGCTGTCCCACCACATCTCATTGAATCCAAAACCATCACAGGGCTGGGACAAGACACGGGGATCCCCCTGGAAGGACACAATTGGGCAGCAGCAGCTCAGCTGTGGCACCAGGGTGGAGCACAGACGCCTCACAGGGAAACCTGAGCACTGATCCTGACCAGAAGAACCATTGTCCATCGAGCAGTTTGTGCTGGGCTGGGCTGTGCTGCACGTACAGCGTGGCCTTCACACCTGTGCTGTGCTGCACAGGTCCCTTGGCTGCAGGACAACCTCAGCAGCATGTTGTCACACAGGAGCCTGCAGACAGGTCCCACTCTCTACCGGACATTACGCCTCCTGCGTGGCCTTGCCTGGATCCAACCCTGCAGCAGGAAGTTCTCATGGAAACTTCCTTTCTGTTTGAGTGTAGAGATGGTGAATAGTGTTGTTCCTTGGAAGAAAACCCTACAGTAGCTTGAATGAGCAAAACAGGAGACTGTCTTCTATGGACGGGGTCTGCATGGTGTCCTGCACTAAGATCAAAGGCCCATTTAATGCTGCACCTCCTGGGGTTCCCATCATCTAAAAAGACATAGGATTGCTTCTGTGATACTCTCCTTACAGTGCTACACCACATGCCTTTCAAAACAGACATTATGAAGTCGGAGTGCCTTTCTTACTGGGATCATATCGGACCAACACTTCCTAGTGAAAAATCACTCTCTTGGCACCCCTGGGTGCAAACCGCTGGACCCATGGACTGGTAAGGGTGTAGTTTGCTCAAGCAACCCTCGACTTGATCCCCATCCACCGCTGGTTGTTCCCCTCCAGAGTCCTGCCCCAGAGCACCACTGCCTGGGGAACCTCACTGGTGGTAACTGAGGCAGAGAGGACGTTGAATATCTCAGATCTAGTCCTACTCCTACTAAATTGAGCAGTGGTCCTACATTAGTCCCTTTTCTTCTTTAACTGTTCCTGAATTACCCAAAGATCCTCTTGGTGCCCTGGAATTGCTATTCGAGTTTCAGTTGAGTTTTGATATGGACCACTGCTGGATCTGGAGGACAAGATGTATCCAGGCACACTGTGAAATCTATTGGTCTTTTCATTGATTGTATCATCAAGGCAGTAAGTAAAGGTCCCTGTGTGACGTGCTCCATATCCATGCAATGCCTGCAGCTATTGTGTGGAGAAGGGACAGACCTCGCCTCTCTGATGACTGATGACTGAATGCATCAGTCAACGGCACACAAGCACCAAATAGAACGCTCTACCATGCCATGTGGGGCATCTTGTGATGCATCCACACTGAATGGGAATTGATTTCCTGTAGGTCCTGTGTGCTCCATGCCAGCCCTGGCATCTCATGTAGCTCTGTGGGCCTGGATTTGAACATTATATTGAGTTGCTGCCCTGAATTCTGTTAGGCAAAGTGGGGCTGAACATGGGACAAATGCCATTAGAGTCACTGGAGATCTGATAAATTGAGCTGATGTAAAAAAGAGAGATCAAGCTCTCCCTATGGCCCAGGACTGCGGTCGTTCATATGAATACCCCTAAAGACTGCCATGAACGTACAAGTAGGAGAAGATTCTTTTGGCCTTTATTTGGGCATCAGCTGTCATTTCACTTGGCCAAAGGAATTTCCCACCAGGCTCATTCATGATCCCTGAGAAATTGCCCTGTCTCTATGAACGGCTCCAGTAGAGCTTGCAGTTATCAGCACACATCTTAGACCACCCCTGACACCTTCAATGTCACCAGGCGTTGTGTCCTGCTCTCCATCTCCATTGATGAGCACAGGAGCTGAGACAAGGAGCTCACGTGCAGGTGCGTATTTTGTGCACACCTGAACACCTACGGCAAGAGGAATCCCACCTCCTGTGGGTTTGTGGCAGGCATGGAAGGCAGTTGTGTCTCCTTCAAATGCCAGAAACTGAAACTCAGGATGAGATGAACCACAGATTCAGCTGAATCCCTTCCCTCAGCAGGGGTAAGGGAGATGACTGCCTGTCACTGTCTGGGAATACTTTCTAATAAGAGCAAAAAAGGTGATATTTTGATGTAACTTTGAGAGGAGAATTAAAAGTTCTGGTGAGAAGTGTCTCCGCCCAGCTGAGGGAGGGAACATCAGTGGTTAGGTCAGCCTGTTTCCCAGCAGGTTCCCTGGAGCCCCAGGGACACCTGGAGGGAGCCCCGAGGGGGCAGAGAAAGGGCTGCCTTGGGCTGGTCCTCTGCTGCTGAGCTGGGCTGGGCTCCTGGCATGGAGGGAGCTCATGGCAAGCGGGAAGCGCTGCAGAGAGACGGCTCTGCCCAGGAGCAGCTCCTCTGCCAAGCGCAGCAGGGCTGAGGGCACTGCCTGCAGGCAGCGAGAGGAGATGTGCGAGGTTGAGAGAGCTTAAAAGCAGTTGGGGGTGAGAGGATGCTGAAAGCTCACTGAGGTTGAAATCTTCACAGCCCTCTGTGTGGTAAGTCTCTGGGTGCAAAGCAAAGCAGCTTCAGCTCCTGGAGGGATCTCCTAAACCTGGTACATCTGACAGCTGGTGGGGTCAGTCAGGAGGACTCTTAGTTTCTCTACTGTAGAGGAGGACGATGTGGGGCTCCAGAGCAGGGCTTCCCTGCTGCACTGTCAGAGGGACAGGACATGACGGCTGCTTCTTCGGGGATGGTTGTGGAGGTGTGCATGTGGGTGTGCAGCCAGGGGTGCCCAGGGCTGTCCTTCCGAGCAGGGTCCCTGCACCCCAGGGGCTGCGTGCCGGGGCAGGGACTCTGCCGCCTGCCAGGGTCAGCTCTCAGCCGGCCTGGGGAGATCCCTACGGTGCTGTGGGGAGAATCTGTGGGTGGAAGGCACAACCTCTGGCAGTGCAGGCTCTAGCTGATGAGAGGGTGCTGTGTGGGTCAGGGCTGCTCAGAGCTGCAGATCCTTAGAGAAGACTTTTCAAGGACACTAAGGCAAGGGCTATCTGAAAGGGAAGGAACCTGTTCTTCCAATCTCCTCCTCTGCGTCTTCTGGGTGGGCAGTGGGAGAGAGAAATCCATGTCTTAGTTCAGGAGGAAGCACTGAAATTCCACATCTGTTTACTCTTAGATAGGAATAAACCAGGGAGTATCTGGAATCAACACACTGTGGCTTACAGACAGGATCATGGCTTTTTCAGCCTCATCGGGGTTGCTTGGTTGTCCCCCTGGGAGCCTGCACACCCAGAGGTGGCCCTGGGCAGTGCCCTGCTGCCGGGAAGGGTCTGCAGGGCAGAGCTGAGCCCCCAGCGGGTGGGATGGGCTGTGGGAGCAGTGAGAGGGAGGAGACCTGGGCCCAGAGAAGCAGCTCCTGGCAGGGGCAGCTCCAGGCAGCAGAGACATGGGCAAGGGCTGGGGGAAACTGCCAACACGCACTGGGGGAGGGGTGCTCAGGCAGCTCTTTTTTGGTCCTTCACTGGAGATGTCTTCTGGGCTTTCTCTGCCTGGAAGTGATCTGATTCTCCCCTCAGAACACCTCATCTCTGGGACCCCTGACTGTCTGCTTTGCCTCTCCTCTCCTCTCCTCTCCTCTCCTCTCCTCTCCTCTCCTCTCCTCTCCTCTCCTCTCCTCTCCTCTCCTCTCCTCTCCTCTCCTCTCCTCTCCTCTCCTCTCCTCTCCTCTCCTCTCCTCTCCTCTCCTCTCCTCTCCTCTCCTCTCCTCTCCTCTCCGAGTCCTTTGTTTCTCTCTGTGAGGGGTTGTGTCCTTCCCAGTCCATCACAGCTTCATCTCTGGGCTGGGACAGAGAAGAGTTTGCTGATTGGCCCTTTAAAACAGTGCTCCGCTCCCATCAAGTTCAGTTATTTGTGGTTTTTTTTAATGAGCATTTTTAACGAGCATTCAGTGTGTGAAGTCATCTTCAGGGCAGCAGAAGTGAATTCACAGGGCAGATGGGAAAAAGACAGATGGACACTGCAGCTCTCCTGACTCTGCCCCAAGCCAGAGAGAGCTCAGCCTTTTTGCCTGTCCCATTTCAAGACACTTCACATTTTCAGTCATAAAAATGAGGACTTCTACCCCTCAAAAGAACATGCACCAGATGGGATGGTGGGAAATAAAGAGCACGGGCAAAATTATTATAAGGGCATTCTAAGCCTCTCCTCTGCAGCCCATGCTCTGGACATTCCCAAGTGCAGATATGGAACTTTTCTGTTGAAGGCTGATTACGCCTGATGACCCTTGTGCACGTTGGAGCTGTCAGAAACAAGCTCCCATGTCCACTATGCAGCAGAGCAAAGCTGGCTCCGCAGAAGCACTTGAGCAGAGGTCCTGCTCCTCACACCAAAGTCAGCCAGCAGCCATCAAAAAGGGAAATGCATTTCAGCAAGGGGTGATTACTAAGAAAAAAATGAGTTGTTTTGCTCAGAGAAGCCCGTACTAACTTTTTCCTGTCTTTTTCTTCTTTTCTCAAAGCCCCCATGCCAAAAAACATCAGATGTCCAACGGCAGCTCCATCGCCCAGTTCCTCCTCCTGGCATTCGCAGACACACGGGAGCTGCAGCTTTTGCACTTCGGGCTCTTCCTGGGCATCTACCTGGCTGCCCTCCTGGCCAATGGCCTCATCATCACCACCATCGCCTGTGACCACCACCTCCACACCCCCATGTACTTCTTCGTCTTCAATCTCACCCTCATCGACATGGGCTCCATTTCCACCACCGTCCCAAAATCCATGGCCAATTCCCACTGGAACAACAGGGCCATCTCCTACACAGGATGTGCTGCACAGGTCTTTCTGTTTGTCTTCTTCCTTGGAGCAGAGTGTGCCCTTCTCACCGTCATGTCCTATGACCGCTATGTGGCCATCTGCAAACCCCTGCACTACAGCACCCTCCTGGGCAGCAGAGCTTGTGTCCACATGGCAGCAGCTGCCTGGGGCAGTGGGTTTCTCTATGCTCTGCTGCACATGGCCAATACATTTTCCCTGCCCCTCTGCCAGGGCAATGCTGTGGACCAGTTCTTCTGTGAGATCCCCCACATCCTCAAACTCTCCTGCTCAGACTCAGACTCCCTCAGGGAAGTTGGGCTTCTTGTATTAGGTTGCTTTTTAGCTTTTGTGTGTTTCGTTTTGATTGTGCTGTCCTATGTGCAGATCTTCAGGGCCGTGCTGAGGATCCCCTCTGAGCAGGGACGGCACAAAGCCTTTTCCATGTGCCTCCCTCACCTGGCCGTGGTCTCCCTCTTTATCAGCACTGGAATATTTGCTCACCTGAAGCCCACCTCCATCTCCTCCCCATCCATGGATGTGGTGGTGGCAGTGCTGTACTCAGTGGTGCCTCCAGCAGTGAACCCCCTCATCTACAGCATGAGGAATGGGGAAGTCAAGGATGCCCTGAGGAAAGTATTGAAATACTTTATACTTTAGATTCATAAGGCGCCCATTATCCCAACTTGGCACCCACTCTATCTCAGGAAAAATCCAGGACTAACATTTTTTCATCTGTGTTTTTTGTTTTGGGTTTCTTTTGTGTGTTTTGGTTTTTTTGTTGTAGACCTGCGAGATTATTATTCCTGCCTCTCTTCACCTAAAGACCTCATATACGTATGGATCCAGGCTCCCTGTTTAGATAAGCACTCAATAAAGAAACCTGGAGAAAATTATTAGTCTCAGCTCCCATCTCTTCACATCTCCTCTGGATCTAGGCGAGCAGCCCCAGCATGCAGGAGTGGTTAGGGAGGTAAATGCCCATCTGCCCCATGGAAGGTCAGCCCCAGAGACCCTTGGGCTTGCCTGTGGCTTGCTCAGTGGGCACTCTGTCTCTGCCGCCTGCGAGTCGGGGCTGCTGCTTCCCTGGAGCCTTGGCCAAGGACAGTAGAAGGACGTAGCCTTTTCAGTGCTAGTTTCTCCTCACATCAGCAATGTCCTGTTGTGCCCTTGCCTTTGTGTTACCCCTAAGGTCTTGTGTAACTTCTCACGGTCCTGTTTCCTCTACAGCGGCATCCCATTGACTGCACATAGTAGCAGGCGATGAGAACCTCTTTGTAAGAGCTGATCTCCATGCAAGCACCTCCATAACCAAAATGCCTCCTCAGGGCAAGGTCAGAACGCTGGTCACTTCTTCGAAAGCTGGTGTCAGGAGTTGCACCCAAGGAGCTGCTCCCTCAAACAGACTTTTATTCTTCTTGGTTTCTATATGGATAAAGGTGGACAGGCTCAGAGTCCCTGAGGAATCAATTAAAGACCAAGGCTGGATGAAGGCCTCACTTCTTGGTTGCACATGTTCACTCAGACAGCAACTAGTCTTGACTTATCTGCCTGGTGCTAACCAACCTTCAGTGGGGCTGATGGCAGATACCATGCTGGTGAGGAGTCTGGACCTGCCAGGAGAGCTCAGGGGATCTCCAGGGACAGTGTGAGAGTGTGGGTGGGCAGTAAGGGGCTCCTCATCAAATGAGTGACCATCCAAAGCACTGTCTCCCTGAGGAAAAAACAAACCTGTGGAGCCCATGGACAAATGAGGCCCCTGCAATGCCAGGAGAGGTTGTGAGGAGCCAGGAGGCAAAGGGTCAGAAGACTGGAGAGTGGTTCAAGACACCCTCTTGGATTGCCTCATGGGCTGGATCTAGTGCAGCCCTCCCCTGCCCTTTGTTCCACTGGAGACACCCCTTGGTCCTACCCAGCCCAGCCCTTTCTCACTGAGTCAGGAAGGAAGATGGAAGGCGGCTTAGCAGGCTGGAAGGCTGGGCAAAAATGGAAGCACACAGTATCCAATACTGACAAATCCAAAGTCCTCCCCTTGAGATGCGCTCATCCTGTGCAATGGCAGAGGGCATGGGGCTGCATGGCTGGATAACAGCTCTGCAGGAAAGACTTTGGTGGTCCTTGGGTTTCATTGGGACGACCGTGAGCCATCAGCAAGGGAGGCCAAAAGCATTCCGGGCTGAATGAGCAGGAGCACAGACAGTGGAAATGATGATCCCCTTCTGCTCAGGACTTTTTACACCACATCCAGGTTACTTCTTTGGTTTGTGACCACCCCCACCCCTGCAAATTACAGAGAGACATTGGTAAAGTGGAGAAAGTTCCCTGGAGGCCCACAAAGGTGGTCAGGGCTGGAGCACAGGTTTTGTGAGAAGAAGCTGAGAGAGCTGGGCTTGTTCATTCTGAAGACTGAGTCAGGGTCACGTCCATGGTACAAGACAAAAAGACAAGAGGCAACGGGATGACAAAAGAGAGGGTCAGGGCAGACACAGGGAGAAACTTTTCTTCCAGCATAAGGATAGTCAAGTGCTGGAAGCTGTTTCCCGGGGAGTGTGCCCTGGATCTCTTCTACAAAGTGACGAGGATGTGTTTGGATAAAGCCCTCAGTAATCTCGTCTGGCCCTGCAGGAGGCCATTCAAGGCACCTCCCGAGGTCCCATCCAGCCTAAATATGACTGTCTTTTCTTCCCCTTCATGTTTTCAAATTAGGGAAAGCTCTCAGGTTGTCTCTGACCACAGAAGTAATTCAGATCAGGTGCCAGGGTACTTTAGAGGTGCCCCGAAACAGACCTGACCACGTCCTTTTTGTCCCTTGAAACCACAATTGCTTCTCTTTTTTTATCCAAATCCCCTCCAAAATGAACGGCTTCCTTGGTCATCCATTCCCCCTTGGCCATGCTTTTCTTTTTTCTTACAACCTTGGGGTATATCTGAGATGGTTGGTGTGCTGATTTCCAAACTCGGGTGGCAACTCCATTAAGCAAATCATTCTCTTTCATTACCTGTAGCACCCTGCAATTCTCCATATTCTTATCTGGTTTGAGGCACTGTCCAAAAAACCTGAAGTGTTGACGATTTGGCCTTTCAGTCCAGAGGGACCTTGACACACCTGGGAACTTGGCCAAATGAAACCTCCTGAAGTTTCATAAGGCAAAGGGGGCAAGGTGTGCCCTGGGGGCAGAACAAAGCCCGTGCACTGGGACAGGCTGTGACGCGACCAGCTGAGGAGTGTCCTGGGCAGAAGGGTGTGGGAGTTATGGTGGATGCCATATGTGGATCCCATTGTGAAAGGAGGATGGAGAAACTGGAGAAAGTCCAGAGGAAGTCTGTGAGGATGGGGTTAGGGGCCTGAAGCACAGGAGCTGTGTGGAGAGGCTGAGACAAGTGGGTCTCTTCAGTCTGCTGAAGGGGAGGCACAGGGCAGTCTAAGAGCAGGTGACATCTTCCTGGAGAGATGAAGGTGGGGGCAAACTCCTCTGCTGTGTCAGATGTTTGGCAGAGGCAACAGCCGCAAGCATCCTTCATGGAGCTTTATACTGAGCATTAGGAAAAACGGACTAGGCGGATGTTGCCCTGCAGCAGGACCCCCATAGACTCTCTGTTATCTCCATCTTTGGAGGTTTTCAGCTCCCCAGAATGTCACCCAACCTGACCCGGGGATTGACAACCCTACCTATTGGTGAGAGGCTGGACCAGAGGCTCCCCCATCAACCCCTTTCCAAAAACAGTTCCATGAGCCTGTGCCTTGCAGTGTGCCCCAGGAGAAGAGAGTCAGCTACAAGTGAGGGTTTCTACAGTAGAAGCTCATGGGACAATTCAGGGTGGGATTGTCCTGTGTTCAGTAGGTATCTCGTCCTACCTTTGATTACTCTTTACATTTCCTGGCCAGACCCCTTACCCATGCGGTGCTTTAGGCTGTGAAGAAGCTCAAAACAAACTCTGACTCGGTTACTTTCATTTTACGTGCTGAAACGCAGGGTGGGTGAAGCCAGTTCAGAGCTTCTAGGATCTCTGCTGCACGGTTAGGACTTAGCAGGCTGGAAATGCAGGTAATGGTGTTGTGTCAGTGTACTCCAGGGGTCAGGAGCAGTGGGTACCGGCCACAACACCGCATGAAAAATTTGCCTTCCTTTGTGCCTTTCCAGAAATCTGGGATCTGTACCTTGGCCTGCACCAACTACCCTATTCCCCGCCTCCACCTCTTACTGGAACCAGGGAGAAAATACATGAAGCGGGCATGAATTCAGGGCAATTCTGTCTATGAGGTGTCATCTTTAAATGATGACAAAGAGAGAGCAGTGAGAGCAAAACTTCATGGCAGAGGCTACCTACTGAAAATTACACTCACTTTGAGAAGTAATAGTAACCTTTGGGAAGGAAATAAAAGAACTTTAGTTCATCATCATGAAGAATAAGAGTTCCCTTGCAGCACTGTCCAATTTCTGTTGTTGGTGATAGTACCACAAATTCCCAAACCTGCTTGAGAACTTCTCTGTTTTCCCTTGTCTCTGAAACTCAGCCTTCTCAGACCTGGAAAGGACTACTTCAAATCTCTGCAACCCACATCTCTCCCATTGTTTCTCATGCTTTTACCCCAAGACCTTTCTTCCCATCACTTCAGCACGCCCTGGAGCCTCTTGTTTATCTGGGTGAAGTCAGGGTACTCTCTCGCACAGCCTGGCCTAAAAGTCTTCTCTAGGTCATGATCCCACTTGTATCACCTCATGTTACGTACAGCTCCAGCCCCCTTCTGCAGAGCTCCATTGATTGGGCAGGTTTCCTTTTTTTCCTGCTTATTCACTACCTTTTTTTACTGTATTTATACCAATTGTTGTCTGACGCAACACATTTATCTCCTCACAACTTCACCCATTTCCAGCTGCAGTCTGAGACATCTCCCCTCTTGGAGCAGACATTGTGCAAAATGCCATGGAAACCCACTTTTCATGCTATGGAGTTTCACTTTGGTGCTGCTTGTCCATTTGGGCGAAAACAAACAAAAACAAACATAGAAAAAACCACGCTGGGCTAGTTTTTTGGAGAGGCAGTTTCAAAGTGGCAAAGCAGTTCAATACGTAAATATTGAGAGCCAAATTCACATTTCCAGCAAGGGAAAATGTCCCTATTCAGTAATTAAACTCTTTGGCCCATCCTGCCTGGAGTTCTACAGCAGTTGTGTCACACAGTAGCCAGTGTCAGAGGGAAGAGGGAGGCAGCGTGAACTGAAATGGTCTGGGCTCAAACGGAACTCAGACCCTGAGCTGGCAGGACAACACTGGCCACGGTCCGACACTGGTTACCTGAGACGACTGTGAGTTCAGACCATGGGCGTGGAGGATGCACAAACCTCTTGAAGTTCCATCTCGGCAGGGGAAGAGGAAGGGTTTGTGAGAGACATGGGCATGCAGGGAAAGAGCAGTGTGTGCATAGCAATGAGTGTGTGAAAGGCAGGAGAAGGACCTGAAACAGCAAGGGGTGTCATGCTGAAATGTCATAGGTTGAATTTTCACTCTGAGGCAGCAGGAGGAGGAGGATATGCATTTCAGTGCTGTGTTGTGGAGGTAAATAGAGGATTCTAGCACATCTGGGGCTTGCAAATCTTGGGTGACAAATGAGCATTGAGAAGGCTTTTGGAAGAAACCAAATAGTTTGTGGGGGACTCACAGGAACTGGCAAATCCACAGAACTCCACAGCTTTTATTTGGAGCTAAAGAAGCCGGCACAGGCATAGGACAGTGTAGCTGCGGTGGGGATGGCCGTGGGCCTTGACACCCCAACAGACCTGAGTAGGCTTCTGTCTCTTCTACTGAGACCCATGAGAAGGCACTAGTTCCTTAAAGTTCCAGCACCTCGCTGCCTCCTCACCCACCCGCCATAGAGCCTGCAAAGTGTCCTCCTGCTGACCAGGACCCGGCTTCACGCACTCACACATTACACAGAGTCCTGAGCATTCCAGGATGGAAAGGAGCTCCCTCCCCAAAGGATGGGGGTCAGGGCTTGGCCATCCTGCTTGGTGAAGAACATCAGGGGCTTTCACAATGACTACCACATTTAAATTTCTTCCTGTAGCAAGGTCTCTGACATCCTTTCCTGCTTCACCAGCCCCCAGGGACGGGAACTTTGTCTGCTCAGTCCCTCCTCGGTCTCTTCAGAGGCAGAGATCAGCAGGGCCTGCTAACACCCTCAGAAACCTGGAGGTTTGCTTCTGACTTTTACTTCTCTGGGGGCTTGCTCAGTCTTTCAGGATCTGCAGTGCAGGAACTCGGCACCAGAGGGCTCATTAACACGCCAAACGCCCTAAGGAGCCAGGTCTCAGCCTAATTCTCCTTTAGTCTTCAGTTCTTATGTGGTTTATGAGGGAGGTTTCAGGAGTGGAGTCCAAGTGAAAAGATGCCAAAGCCAAGAGCCCAAGTGAATGAAATACTGGATTTTCAATAGCCAGTTCTGCATTAATACAGTGCTGCAGCTGGTTTCCAGCACTGTCCTCTTTCTGATATTAGTGATAGTACCACAAATTCCAAAACACCCTTGAGAGCTGCTTTAGTTTTCCTTCTCTCCAACGTTCAGCCTGTTCAGACCTTGAAAGGATTACTTCAGATCTCTTTAACTCCAGTCTCTCCAACCTTCTGCCATCCACCCTTCCTCTCTTACCCCAGAGCACTTCTCCCCAGCCCTTCAGCACATTACAAGGCCTCTGGTTTTTAGCTGCATGAAGTCAGGGTACTCCCTTGCAAAGTCACAGAATCACAGAATGATAAGGGTTGGGAGGGACCTCTGGAGATCGCCTAGTCCAACCCCCCTGCCAGAGCAGGTTCACCTAGAGCAGGTGAAAGCATTCCCTACAAAAGTCTTCCCTGGGTGCTGATCCCAATGATATCACCTCATGTTATGTATGGCTCCATCCTCCTTCTGCAGAGCTTCATTGATGGGCAGTTTTCCCGTTTCTTTCATTAGTTGGCCCTGTGGGAAGCTGGGTTTCTTGGGTCTCTTGGCTTGACCCTGCTGCACTTACATTTCCAGTAAGAGGAAAAGCTCCAGCTGAGGCATCAAACTGTTGCCCATCCTGCCCGGAGAGCCAGGACAGTTGTGTCACACAATACCCAGTGTCAGAGGCGAGAGGGAGGCAGTGTGAATTGGAAGGAGTGTGAATTGGCCGAGGAGACCAGCTCCAGTGCAGGTAAGTCTGTACTGGGGAATGGAATCGCGGCAAAAAAAGGCCGGCAAAGGGGCTCGCTTTTGAGGCTTTTCAAGCCAGGAGAAGCGGCCAGCCAGAGCCAGTGCTCGGCGCTTCCGGGGGGGGCAATGGCTGAGGAGGAGTGGGGCGGAGCCAGCACCCCCCTCAAAAGCAGCTCTTTGGGAGGGCAACGACCGGTCGCTGCGCACACACCAAAGAAGCAGCAGGTGGGTGTTCCCTGGGTGTCACCCGTGAAACCACCCAGGAGGACCAGAGAAGCGAGTACGTCGGCGAAGCCACGCTAGCAGCGAACATGGTCTCCACCAGATCTGCAGCCAAAGCCAGAATGAATAAAGCGACACAAACAGACGTGATGGAGAGACATGCAGCCGTCCAGGCGACCGGCTGCAGGGAATGTTTGTCGCTCTGGCAGGAGGACAGCAGAGACAGTACCTGTGTGCGCTGCGACCAGGGGAATGATCTACTCAGCCTGGTGGCTGAGCTTGAGGAAGAAGTGGAAAGGCTGAAGACCATTTGGAAGTGCAAAAGGGAGATTGATTGGTGGAGCCGCACCCTGTCATCCTTAGGGAAAAAGCAGCAGGAGGAGGCTCCACGGGAGGTAGAGGTTTCCCTGCCCTCTTGTCACCAGGCAGGAGGGGAACTAGGAGAGGATGGGGGGGAATGGAAGCGGGTGCCTGCTCGTGGCAACAGGAGGGCCCCCTCCAGACCCCCCATGCCCCCACAGGTGCCCGTGCAGAACAGATACGGGCCTCTGGAGATAGAAGAGGAGGGAACTAAGGATACTGATAAAGTCCCATCCAGGGAGTCGCCAAAGCAGCCAGCTCCACGCATCAAGACTGCTTCTGTGAAGAGCAGGAGGAGGGCAATAGTCATAGGGGGGTCCATTCTGAGGGGAACTGAGGGTCCCGTATGCAGGCCGGACCCCTCCCACAGAGAGGTCTGCTGCCTCCCTGGGGCCCATGTTAAAGACATAGCCAGGAAGCTTCCTGGCCTGATACGGCCCTCCGATTATTACCCTCTGTTGATCTTGCAGGCAGACAGTGAGGAGCTGGAGAGTAGAAGTCTGAGGGCAATGAAGAGAGGTTTCAGGGCCTTGGGGCGGCTTGTCAAGGGTTCGGGAGCACAAATTGTGTTCTCCTCTGCCCTTCCAGTTGTGGGGACTGACAAATGGGTGAACAAGAAAATCGGGCAGATCAGCACCTGGCTCCGAAACTGGTGCTACGAGCAGGGCTTTGGGTTCAGTGATTGTAGCTTGATCTGCAGGACACCGGGCCTGCTCGCTAAGAATGGGAAAACCCTATCCCAAAAGGGGAAAAGGGTACTAGGCCAAGAGTTAGCAAGGCTCATGGACAGGGCTTTAAACTAGTATCGAAGGGGGAAGGAGATAAAACCAGGCACACTAGTAATGAGCCTAGGGATAAAGGGCCAAGGGTGGGGGCGAAATCGGTAGCCCAGCTCAAGTGCATCTACACGAATGCACGTAGCCTGGGCAACAAGTGAGATGAGCTGGAAGCCATTGTGCAGCAGGACAGCTATGATGTAGTTGCCATCACGGAGACGTGGTGGGATGACTGTCAGGACTGGAATGCTGCGATGAATGGCTACAAGCTCTTCAGAAGGGATAGGCAAGGAAGGAGAGGCGGGGGTGTGGCTCTGTACACCAAGGAAGCGGCTGGCTGAAGTCTCGCAATTGCCAGCCCTTGTTCTGGTTGGGGACTTCAACCTGCCGGGTATCTGCTGGAAATATAACACAGCAGAGGGCAGGCAGGCTAGGAGGTTCCTCGAGTGCATGGAAGAGAACTTCCTGACACAACTGGTAGAGGAACCTACCAGGGGAGGTGCCTTGCTAGACCTACTGTTGACAAACAGAGAAGGATTAGTGGGAGATGTGGTGGTCGGAGGTTGACTTGGGTTTAGTGATCATGAAATGGTCAAGTTTTCAATTTGTAGCAATGTAAGGAGGGGGGTTAGCAAAACCTCCACCTTGGGCTTCCGGAGGGCAGACTTTGGCTTGTTCAGGACACTGGTTGAGAGAGTCCCTTGGGAGACAGTCCTGAAGGGCAAAGGGGTGCGGGAAGGCTGGACGCTCTTCAAGAAGGAAATCTTAAAGGCCCAGGAGCAGGCTGTCCCCAAGTGTCGCAAGACTAAAGGGTGCGGAAAATGGCCAGCCTGGATGAATAAGGAACTTCTGATGGGACTTAGGAATAAAAGGAGGGTTTACCACCTTTAGAAGAAGGGACAGGCAACTCAGGAGGAGTACAGAGATCTCGTTAGGTTATACAGAGAGAAAATTAGGAAGGCAAAAGCCCAGCGGAAGCTCAACTTGGCCACTAATATTAAGGACATCAAAAAAAGCTTTTATAAATACATCAACAAAAAGAAAGGCAGGGAGAATGTCCATCCCTTACAGGATGCGGGGGGGAACGTTGCAACCAAGGACGAGGAGAAGGCTGAGCTTTCTTTGCCTCTGTCTTCAATAGTCAGACTAGCTGTCCCCAGGGTGCTCAGCCTCCTGAGCTGGAAGATAAGGACGGAGAGCAGTACAACCCACCTGTAATCTAGGAGGAAGTAGTCAACGATCTGCTTCTGCACCTAGACGCACATAAGTCTATGGGGCCAGATGGGATTCACCCGAGAATACTCAGGGAGCTGGCAGGAGAGCTCACCAAGCCCCTCTCCATCATTTATCAGCAATCCTGGTCAACGGGGCAGGTACCTGATGACTGGAGGGTGGCTAACGTGACACCCATCTACAAGAAGGGGCGGAAGGAGGATCCGGGGAACTACAGGCCTGTCAGCCTGACCTCGGTACCAGGAAAGATCATGGAGAGGATCATCTTGAGTGAGCTCTCACGGCAAGTGCAGGGTGGCCAAGGGATGAGGGCCAGCCAGCATGGGTTTAGGAAAGGGAGGTCCTGCTTAACCAACCTGATCTCTTTCTATGACCATGGGACCAGCCTTCTGGATGTGGGGAAGGCTGTGGACGTTGTCTGTCTGGACTTTGGGAAGGCCTTTGACACCGTCCCCCATGGCATTCTCCTGGAGAAGCTGGCGAATCATGGCATAGACAAGTGTACTCTTCGCTGGGTTAAAAACTGGCTGGATGGCCGTGCCCAGAGGGTTGTGATTAATGGGGTGAGATCCTCTTGGCGGCCGGTCACCAGTGGTGTCCCTCAGGGCTCAGTTTTGGGGCCGGTTTTGTGTAATATCTCTATCGACAATCTGGATGAAGGGATTGAGTGCACCCTCAGTAAGTTTGCAGATGACACCTAACTAGATGGGAGTGTTGATCTGCTGGAGGGTAGGAAGGCTCTACAGAGGGACCTGGACAGGCTGGATGGATGGGCCAAGGCCAACTGTAGGAGGTTTAATAAGGCCAAGTGCCGGGTCCTGCATTTTGGTCACAACACCCCCAAGCAACGCTACAGGCTTGGGGCAGAGTGGCTGGAAAGCTGCCCAGCAGAAAAGGACCTGGGGGTGCTGGTGGACGGTCAGCTTAACATGAGCCAGCAGTGTGCCCAGGTGGCCAAGAGGGCCAACGGCATCCTAGCCTGTATCAGGAATAGTGTGGCCAGTAGGAGTAGGGAAGTGATCATGTCTCTGTACTGGGCACTGGTGAGGCCTCACCTCGAGTGCTTTGTTCAGTTCTGGGCCCCTCTGTAGAAGAGGGACACTGAGGTGCTGGAGCGTGTCCAGAGGAGAGCTACCAGGCTGGTGAGGGGTCTGGAGACCAGGTCATATGAGGGGAGGCTGAGGGAGCTGGGCATGTTTAGTTTGGAGAAGAGGAGACTGAGGGGAGACCTCATTGCCCTCTACAACTACCTGAGAGGAGGGTGTAGAGAGGTGGGAGTTGGCCTCTTCTCCCAGGTGGATAATGACAGGACCAGAGGAAATGGTCTGAAGCTGCGGCAGGGCAGGTTTAGATTAGATATTAGGAAGAATTACTTTACTGAAAGGGTGGTCAGGCACTGGAACAGCCTGCCCAGGGAGGTGGTTGAGTCACCATCCCTAGAGGTGTTTAAGAAACATCTAGATGTGGCACTTCAGGGCATGCTCTAGTGGCTGAGTCTGTAGGTTGTTTGGTTGGACTCGATGATCTTAAAGGTCCTTTCCAACCATGAGGATTCTATGATTCTATGATTCTATGATTCAAAACCAGTGTCAGCCTTGGCTGTCGTGACCATGACATAGTTGGGTCTCACCTCCCAAGAGGAAGGAGAATAGAAGAGTGCAGATGCCCGACCTCAGAGGAGCAGACTTTGGCCTAGTCTTGTGACTTTTAGTGGGGGAGCCCCTGTGAGCAGCACAGAAGGGCAGCAGAGCTCGGTACGGCAGTTCTTCAAGGACAATGTCTTTCAAGTACGAGAGTGTGCAGAACAATCGTCAGGGCAACAGGCAGAGCTATCAGGAGAGAAGCTTGGGGAAACAGGGAAGTGATGGGGAGGCTCCACAGAAAAAAATGAAACATGCCAGGGGTGGATGCAAGGATTAAAAAAAAATAAAAAAAAGGTGGAATTCATAAATAGAGTTGGATTCAGGAAAGCCTGAGCTCACGCAGAGCTAGAACACGTGCAAAGGAGTTCAAGGGTACAAGAATGAGCTGTTCCTCCTTCAGGAACAGTTAAAGAAGGAACAAAGATACAGTGTGGCCACAGTTGAATTTGCTAAATGTAGCTGTGGGTAGGTGTGAGGTACTCTTGGCCTCAGTCTTCACCAGCAAGGTCTCCCAGTTCCATGTGTCTCAGAGGCAGAACCCCATGCAAAATCCAGCAGTGATTGCTCAACCCTTGGTAGCCCATTGGACCAGATGGGATGAATCCAAGGATGCTGAGAGACCAGGCTGATGGCAGAGCAGGGCTGCTCTGATCTGTTTTGGAAGGCCATCGTGACTGGAGAAAACAACAAGCAGCTCTTGCATACATCTTCTCAAAAGAGCCAAGGCCTGAGCACGGGAATGACAGGCTGCAGGGACAGAGGCCAGGGGCTGCGTGGCTGGGCAGCAGCTCTGTGGGAATGGCCCTGGTGCTCCTTGAGTTTCAAGGGTCATAAAAATACGACCATTTCCTAAGAGACTGTGAAGAGTCCCTGTTATGGCCAGGAAATGCTCACCAGGAGCTCTGGAGGCAGCAAGGAAGAGTATACAAAGCACCAGGAAGATCCAAAAGACTCAAGGCCTTTCCTGAAGACGGATGGGCCGTGTGTAGGTGTGGTAGAGAGGGTTGTGGTATGTCACTGAGAAACAAGGGGAGCGCTGATGTCTTTAGCAAATGCCTAAAACCATGTCTGAGTGTCCTGGTTTGCAGTAAAACTGAACTAATTTTCTGTTCAGTAATTTTGTGTTTCAGTGAAGGCTCTTCTAAGTAACTGAACTCTCGGACATTAACAGCACATGGTCCAGACACTGTTCGCTCCCAGAGTGATAAGACCTGATGGTTCTAATTTATGCCAAGGAACGGTGTGCAGAGAGGCTCTTGCTGATACCTATGGCTATAACAACCACGGCCAGCTAACTTTGATATTTGCCCCGCTGGAGGGTTGGAAGAGGAAAAGCATAGAGGGGTCGCACCTGCGGGGAGGAGCGGACAGGACAGGTGACCCCAAACTGACCAACAGGGTACTCCATCCCATCTGGCCCATGCTCAGGATAAAAGCTGAGGGATCAAAGGGTCCGAGTCTTCCTTCAATGGCCAACATCCAAGGAGGGCCCTGTCTGTTCATCTGCCTTTGATCCCAAACCATGTGTTTCTGAATCTGTATCTGGAATCCAGTTCCCGTCCATTGCTGAGTCCAGTCTGGGACATTCCCAGCCCCTGCCAGTGAAGTCATCTTGGGAGCTCCATACTGTTTTGTATGTATTGTCTATATTTCATTATTTTCTTTTTTGATAAAGTAGTTTTAGTTTTCTTTCAAACTCCTAAGTCTCTTTCTCTCTCTTCCTCCCCTCCCTGCAGGGAGATGCTCTCTCTTCTCTCTTCTCTGAAAGCAGAGAGCTCAGAGAGCATCACCATCCGTTTCAGTGGCCAGTCTGGCCCAAAGCCCCAGCTGAGCTCAGGGATGGTAAGCAGTTGATGTCTGTGGGTGGAGGCTGAGGAAGAGGAGAGTCCTGGGAAGATGGCAGGAAGGAAGCCCCCTCCTGTGAAACCAGGGATGACCCAGACATTTCCATCTTGTGTGCACGCCTCAGCCTGACAAATGGGGAACGCCCACGGCTTGGGCTAACTCTGTGGAGCATAAGCTGGCCTTGCTCTTCTCTTTCTTCGCTCCCCACACTTGGGTGGACCTCAGGAAACATCCATGAGCCTGGAGGATGCACAAACCTCCTGGGCAAAGGCTCATCCCTGCAGGGGAAGAGGAAGGGTTTGTGTGACACAGGGGCATGCAGGGAGAGAGTGGTGTGTGTCTGTGGCAGTGTGTGTGTTAAAGGCAGGAAGCCGAAATGAAATATCGGGGGTGGGGGGGTATCATGCTGAGGTGAAATAGGTTGAGTTTTG
The DNA here is from genome assembly GCA_009819605.1 of Sterna hirundo. NCBI lineage: Eukaryota > Metazoa > Chordata > Aves > Charadriiformes > Laridae > Sterna > Sterna hirundo. The sequence goes on along the minus strand of WNMW01000113.1, from coordinate 15,541 downwards.
ATTTTGAGGCAGCAGCAGAAGGTCGATGTGTAGTTCAGTGCTGGGATGTGGAGCTACATAGAGGATTCTAGGAATTCTGGGACTTGGAATCTTGGGCAATAAATGAGCATTAGCAAAGCTTTGGAAGAAATGGGATGGGTTGTGGAGAACTCACAGGTATTGGCAAATCCTCAGAAAACCACAGCTTGGTGTTGGAAGCAAGGGAGCAGACACAGGCACAGGACAGTGTAGCTGGGGTGGGGCTTTGACAACCCAACAGAATGGAGACCCTTGTCTGCTCAGCTATGGCTTCTGTCTCTTCTGAGCCCCATGAGAAGACACCGAGTCCTTACAGCTCTGGCAATTCGTTGCCTTCTCACTCACCCTCCCCAGAGCCTGGGAGGTTCCTACTGCTGACCTGCACCGGCCATCACACACTCCCACATCATCTTTCTTACTGGGATCACATCACAGTCCAGCACCCTCCCAATACCCTTGGATGCAACCCTCCAGTTCCATGGACTGGTAAGGGTGTATTTTTCTCAGTTAACCCTAGATGATCCCCATCCACCACTGTTTTTTCTCCTCCAGAGTCCTGCCTTAAATCACAAAGGCCTGGGAGTCTTTGTTGGTGGTAACTGAGGCAAAGAGGACATCGAGTGTTTTAGATCTACCTATACCTCCTAAATGCTGTAGAGGTCCTACATTACCTCTTTTTCTGCTTTAACTGTTCCTGAAGTGCCCAAAGCTCCTCTTGGTGCCCTGGAATTCCTATTCCAGTTTCAGATGAGTTTTGATATGGACCACTGCTGGATCTGGAGGATGCTGCCCTTGAGGACAAGACGTATCCAGGCACACTGTGAAAATTAGTGGTGTTTGCATTGATTGTACCATCAAGGCAGTGAGTAAAGGTCCCCGTGTGACGTGCTCTATGTCCATGCAATGCCTGCAACTATTGCGTGGAGAAGGGACAGACCTCGCCTCTCTGATGACACCTGACGACTGATGCCTCTGACTGAAGGCACCGGTCAAGGGAACAGACACCCAGTTGCACTCTTTGTGATGCCCTCTGGGGCATCTGTGACGCATCTGCCCTGCACGGGAACTGCTTTCCTGTAGGTCCTGTGTGGTTCCTGCCAGCCCTGGCATCTCATGTAGCTCTGTGGGCCTGGATTTGAATGTTAATTGAGTAGCTGCTCAGAATTCTGTTAGGCAAAGTGGGGCTGAACATGGGACAAATGCCATTAGAGTCACTGGAGATCTGGTAAATTGAACTGATGGAAAAGAGAGAGACCAAGCTCTCCCTATGGCCCTGGACTGCAGTCGTTCATAAGAATACCTCTAAAAACTGCCATGGATATAAAGAGTAGAAGATTCTTTTGGCCTTTATTTGGGCATCAGCTGTCATTTCACTTGGCAAAAGGAATTTCCCAAAAGGCTCATTCATGATCCCTGAGATGTTTCCCTGTCTCTATGAATGGCTTTGGTACAGCTTGCAGTTATCTAATAATAAGACCAAAAAGAGTGACTTTTTGATGAAACTTTTGATGAAATGAAAGTGCTGGAAAGAAGTGTCTCTGCCCAGCTGACGGAGGGAGCATCAGGGATTGCTTCAGCCTGTTTCCCAGCAGGTTCCTCTGGAGCCCCAGGGACACACTGGAGGGAGCCCCGAGGGGGCAGAGAAAGGGCTGCCTTGGGCTGGTCCTCTGCTGCTGAGCTGGGCTGGGCTCCTGGCATGGAGGGAGCTGATGGCAAGCGGGCAGCGCTGCAGAGAGACAGCTCTGCCCAGGAGCAGCTCCTCTGCCAAGCGCAGCAGGGCTGAGGGCACTGCCTGCAGGCACCCGAGAGGAGCCAGGCACAGAGAGGATAAAGGCAGTCGGGAGTGGGAGGAGAGTTCTGAGCTTGTTCCTGGGGAAATCTTCACACCTGTTGACACAGTAAGTCTCTGGCTGGAGGGCAAGGCAGGGGAGTCTCCTGGAGGGATGTTCTAGGGCTGGCTGAGAGGAGCTGTCAGGATGGCTCTCCTGGCTTCTCTGGTGTGGAGAAGGAGGACGTGCTTCAGAGCAGGGATGCCCTGCTGCACCATCGCAGCGACAATGAGGGAATGCTGCCTTCTCCGAGGGACTGTGGCAGGGTTTTGAAGACAGGTGGGTGTGCAGGCAGGGGTGCCCAGGGCTGTCCTTGAGAGCAGGGTCCCTGCAGCCCAGGGGTCTGTGTGCCGGGGCAGGGACTCTGCTGCTTGCCAGGCTCAGCTCTCAGCCTGCCCAAGGAGTTCCCCCCCGAGCTTCTGTGGGGAGAAGCTGTGGGTAAAATGAGAGACTCCCCTCAGGGCAGGGTCCTTTTGCTCTTTTCAGAGAGTGTGCTGTGTGGGTCAGGGCTGCCCACAGCTGCAGATCACCCCCAGAACACTGGCAGAGGCAGCATTTGCAGAGGAAAGACAAGGCAGGGGCTGCCTGGAAGATGAAGACATTGCAGGGTCTGTGCTCTCAGCTGTCTCCTGAGGGAAAGGAGCTGTCACTGTTCCACTGAGGGATCAGCACATCTGCCAGAAACCTCACAAAGTGCCTTCAGCCCCTCCTCTCCCTACACACAGCACCAGCAGCACCTTTGCTTCCAGCATCAGGCTTTCTCTCATGTCCTCCTTAGGAGCCACCAAGAGGGAGATGGCCCTGGGCAGTGGCCTGGTGCCAGGAGGGGTCTGCAGGGCAGAGCTGAGCCCCCAGCGGGTGGGATGGGCTGTGGGAGCAGTGAGAGGGAGGAGACCTGGGCCCAGAGAAGCGGCTCCTGGCAGGGGCAGCTCCAGGCAGCAGAGACATGGGCAAGGGCTGGGGGAAACTGCCAACACGCACTGGGGGAGGGGGCACTCAGGCAGCTCTCCTTTGGCCCTTCACTGGGGATGTCTTCTGGGTATTCTCTGCTGGGCAATGATCATGGAATCATAGAATCACAGAATGGTCTGTGTTGCAATGGACCTTAAAGATCATCTAGTTCCAACACCCCTGCCATGGGCAGGGATATTTCCCATAAGACCAGGCTGCTCAAAGCCTCATCCAGCCTGGCCTTGAACACTTCCAGGGATGGGGCATCGACAGCTTCCCTGGGCAACATGTTCCAGTGCCTCACCACCCTTACAGTAAAGAAATTCTTCCTAATATCCAATCTAAATCTACCCTCCCTCAGTTTGAGATCTGACTGTCCTTAGAACCTCTCATCCTCGGGACCCCAGACACTCTGCTTTGCCTGTCCTGCTGGACTTGTCAGCTGCCCCCAGAAAGGCACAGCTCTCCGGAGGGATTTTAAGGAGGGCTGAGCCTTTCCTTGGGGGTCAGCACTCTCCTCGCAGAGTCCTTTGCTTCTCTCTGTGCGTGGTTGTGTCCTGCCCTCTCCATCACAACTCCATGTCTGGGCTGGGAAGTAGAAGAATTTGTATATTTGCCCTTTCAAAGAGTGCTCCACTGCTCCCATATAAGTTCAGTTATTGGTGTTTCTTTTAAATAGGAATTTGTTTGTGAATACATCTTCAGGGCAGCACAAGCAGAAGCACAGGACAGATGGAAAAAAGACTGATGGACACTGCAGCTCTCCTGACTCTGCACTAAACCACAGAGATCAGAGCCCTATGTCCTGTCCTGTCTCAAGATTCTTCATGTTTTCAGTCATAAAAAGGAGGATTTCTACCCCTCAAAGAGCACTCACCAGATGGGATGGTGGAAGATAAAAACCACAGCAAATCAGTGAGAAACAGAATGTCTTTTTTTAAGAAGTCTATCCTAATTTTTCATTTCTGTTACTTCTTTGGACAGAGCCCCTATGTCAGGAAAGAGCAAATGACCAAAAGCAGCTCCATCACCCAGTTCCTCCTCCTGGCATTCGCAGACACACGGGAGCTGCAGCTCTTGCACTTCGGGCTCTTCCTGGGCATCTACCTGGCTGCCCTCCTGGCCAACGGCCTCATCATCACCACCATCGCCTGTGACCACCGCCTCCACACCCCCATGTACTTCTTCCTCCTCAACCTCTCTGTTCTTGACCTGGGCTCCATCTCCACCACTGTCCCAAAATCCATGGTGAATTCCCTGTGGGGTACCAGGGCCATCTCCTACTTGGGATGTGCTGCCCAACTTTTCCTTTTAGTCTTCTTCCTTGGAGCAGAGTGTGCCCTTCTCACTGCCATGTCCTATGACCGCTATGTGGCCATCTGCAAACCCCTGCACTACGGCACCCTCCTGGGCAGCAGAGCTTGTGTCCACATGGCAGCAGCTGCCTGGGGCAGTGGGTTTCTCTATGCTCTGCTGCACACGGCCAATACATTTTCCCTGCCCCTCTGCCAGGGCAATGCTGTGGACCAGTTCTTCTGTGAGATCCCCCACATCCTCAAGCTCTCCTGCTCACACTCAGACTCCCTCAGGGAAGTTGGGCTTCTTGTGGTTAGTGTCTGTTTTGCATTTGGTTGTTTTGTGTTCATCGTGCTGTCCTATGTGCAGATCTTCAGGGCCGTGTTGAGGATCCCCTCTGAGCAGGGACAGCACAAAGCCTTTTCCATGTGCCTCCCTCACCTGGCTGTAGTCTCCCTGTTTCTCAGCACTAGCATGTTTTCCTACCTGAAGCCCCCCTCCATCTCCTCCCCATTGCTGGACCTAGTGGTGGCATTCCTCTACTCGGTGTTTCCTCCCGCAGTGAATCCCCTCATCTACAGCATGAGAAACGAGCAGCTCAGTGACACGCTGAAGAAACTTCTTCAACTGCTTGTCTTTCAGCACTGATAAGCAGCCCATGACGGTTCAAAAGTGATTTCAGTTACCTGTTGGGAACCTCCTCTACCTTGGGCATTTTATCTGTGATAGTCCTTTTTACCCAGGAATGTCTACAGCCACTTTTCTTCCCCAGAGGCAGGAACCCAGCCTGTCAGACCAAGAGGATTTTGTACATGTGTCTGGGGTGATGATGCAGTTTTTCTCCCACACTACATCGTTCTCATAAATGGGGATTTCCCCAGTTCCACTGGCTGGAGTCTGTTCTTCCAAAGCCAAGGACAGGAAGAGAATCACGGAATGACTGAATGGTAGGGGTTGGAAGGGACCTCTGGAGATCATCTAGTCCAACCGCTGCCAGAGCAGTGTCACCTAGAGCAGGTTGCACAGAAACGTGTCCAGGTGGGTTTGGAATGTCTCCAGAGATGGAGACTCCACCACCTCTCTGGGCAGCCTGTCCCAGGGCTCTGCCACCCTCAAAGTTCCTCCTCGTGTTCAGGTGAAACTTCCTATGTTCGAGTTTGTGCCCATTCCCTCTTGTCCTGTCCCCGGGCACCAATGAAAAGCGCCTGGCCCCAACCTCCTGACACCCACCCTTTCAGTATTTATAAGTGTTGATAAGGTCCCCCCTCAGTTGTCTTTTTTGCAGACTGAAGAGACCCGAATCCCTCAGCCTTTCTTCATAAGAGAGGTGTTCCAGTCCCCTAATCATTTTTCTAGCCCTTTGCTGCACCCTCTCCAGCAGTTCCCTGTCCTTCTTGAACCGGGGAGCCCAGAACTGGACACAGTACTCCAGGTGCGGCCTCCCCAGGGCAGAGTAGAGGGGAAGGATGACTTCCCTCCACCTGCTGGCCACACTCCTCTTGATGCAACCCAGGATGCCATTGGCCTTCTTAGCCACCAGGGCACATTGCTGGCTCATGGTCATCCTGTTGTCCACCAGGACTCCCCAGTCTTTTTCCACAGAGCTGCTCTCCAGCAGGTCAGCCCCCAACCTGTGCTGGTGCATGGGAGTTATTCCTCCCCAGGTGCAGCACCCTACACTTGCCCTGGTTGAATTTCATAAGGTTCCTCTCTGCCCAAATCTCCAGCCTGTCCAGGTCTCTCTTGAATGGCGGCACAGCCTTCCAGTGTGTCAGCCGCCCCCCCCAGCTTTGTGTCATCAGTGAACTTGCTGAGGGTGCACTCTATCCCCTCATCCAGGTCATTGATGAATATATTGAAGAGGACTGGACCCAGTACTGACCCCTGGGGAACACCACTCCTCACTGACCTCCAACTAGACCCTGTGCCCCTAATCACCACCCTCTGAGCTCTGTCTTTCAAGCAGTTTTCTATCTACCACACTGTGCATTCATCCAACCCACCCTTCCTAAGCTTCCCTATGAGGATGCTGTGGGAGACCCTGCCAAAAGCCTGGCTGAAGTCAAGGTAGACAACATCCACTGCCCTGCCCTCATCTATCCATCCAGTCGTACTTATTGAAATATTTCTGTGTTTATACTGCCGGTCTTGAGCCTATATCCTATTGTGTCTGACTCTTGCACAACACTGTGTTAGATCTGGCCTTCAGATAACAGCTCTTCAATAAAACAGGATCTCCCAGGTTTTCGTGGTTCAACCCTGGCCAACAACTAGGACAAAACAGCCATTTACTCACTCTCCCACACCTCAGCAACACCAAGTAGGATAAGGAAGAGAGCGAGAATAAGGAGAACACAAATCTCATGGGTTGTGATAAAGACAGATTAACAGACAAATAACAGAAGAGAAAACTAATAATATTAATAATGGACAAAAGAACATACGAAATAATTGATGTCACACAAATTGCTCTTGCCACCCAATGATTGATTGCCCAGCCTGTCCCAAGCAGCGATCGCAGATCACTGCCCCGCAGCCAACCGCCTTTATATGCTGCGCATGATGGCTATGGTATGGAATATTCCTTTGACCAGCTTGGCCTGACTGTGCTCCCTCTCAGCTTCTATGGGAAGCTGGAAAATTCCTTTACTTACTGTAACCATTATGTAGCAACAACTTTATCAACATTCTTCTCCCTAAATCCAAAAGACAGCAGCTACTAGGAGGAAAACTGACTCTCTCCTGGCTGAAACCAGGACAGTATCCACCCCTTGTTCTATACCATCTACGTCACGCCCAGCTCTTACACTTTGCAATAAATCACTACCGCTTCTGCCTTGAGATAGATAGATAGACAGATAGATAGATACACACACAGAGATATCGGTCTATGGGCCATCCCACTGAAATGTCCATTGAGTTCATTTAGTCCATGACTTTGGGCTCCATCTGTCATAATTGTCTTTCAGGGCAGGAGAGATGGTGTGTGGTGTAGAATTTTTGCATGCTGCACCTGGAGCTTGCAGCTGCTGTATCTGGCAAAGCCCATGCTCATGCCCATGGTCTATGGGTGGAAGATGTCGGTGTCAAGAAACTTGCTGGGCACCAGTTGCAGAGGTCAGTTCTGGTTCCATCACATCTGCACTTTGTTCCGTTTCATCCAAGTTCATTCCTCATTAATTTAGGTGACTCTCACGGTAATACTATCGATACAGCATATAGCAACTGTACTAGTGATGACACATAGGGGTAATTTGGCCTCTTGAGGGACCTGCTTGGCAGGGTAACATGGGATAAAGCATTGGAGGGGAGAGGGGCCTAGAGAAACTGGTTAGTGTTCAAGGATCACCTCCTCCAAGCTCAGGAGCAGTGCGTCCCAAGAAAGGAGAAGTCAGGCAAAAAAGCCAGGAGGCCTGCATGGATGAACAAGGAGCTCCTGGACAAGTTCAAAAGCAAAAAGGAGGCCTAGAGAGGGTGGAAGCAAGGATGGGTAGGCTGGGTGAAAAACCATTTGAAAAGTTGTGGGAGTCCTGTGATGTTCCCACTGGACTGAAAAGGGGAAACATAACCCCCATTTTCAAAAGGGGAACTGGGAAATTACAGCCTGGTCAGTCTCACCTCTGTGCTGTCATGGAGCAGACCCTCCTGGAATCTCTACTAAGGCACATGGAAAATAAGGAGAGGAATGGTGATAGCCAACAGGGCTTCACTAAGGGCAAGTCATGCTTAAAAAATTTGGTGGCCTTCTATGATGGTGTTACAACATTGGTGGATAAGGGGAGAGCAAGAGACATCATTTACCTGGACTTACGCAAAGCATTTGACACTGTCCCACGTGACATCCCAGTCTCTGAATTGGAAAGGCATGGATTTGGTGGATGGACCACTCGGTGGATAAGGAAGTGGCTGGATGGCTGCACTCAAAGGGTCGCCGTCAGCAGCTTGATGTCTGAGTGGAAACCAGTCACGACTGGCATTCCTCAGGGGTTGGTACAGGGACCGGTGCTGTTTAACATCTGTGTAGGCGACATGGACAGTGGCATTGAGTGCACCCTCACCAAGTTTGCTGATGGCACCAAGCTGTGTGGTGTGGTTAACACGCTGGAGGGAAGGGGTGGCATCCAGAGAGACCTGGAGAGGCTTGAGAGGTGGGCCCATGTGAACCTCATGAAGTTCAACAAGGCCAAGTGCAAGGTCCTGCATGTGGGTCAGGGCAATCCCAAGCACAAATACAGGCTGGGCAGAGAATGGCTTGAGAGCAGCCCTGAGGAGAGGGACTTGGGGGTGCTGGTGGATGAGAAGCTCAACACAACCCAGCAATGTGTGCTCGCAGACCAGAAAACCAACTGTATCCTGGGCTGCATCAAAAGAAGCACGGCAACTGGGTCAAGGGAGGTGTTCTACCCCTCTGCTCCATGGAGGGGGTTTGAATTAGATGGTGCCTTCCAACCTAAACCATTCTATGATTCTGTGATTCTCTCAGAAAAATTGGAGAATGGAGGGAGGGAAGAAGGGCTTGGCCAACGGAGATGAAAGACTTTGAAGACGTAAGATCTGTTCAGACAACGTTTAGACTTCTGCGACACTGTGAAAATATTCATGAGAGGCCTTTACCCTATTTAAAACCAGTAACCTGAAGCCCTACAACCACCTCTAAGTGAAGGTAATAAGGTAGAAAACCTTATGGCTGTCCCCATGAAAATGCATCCAGGCTCTTCACTATTGTGCATGATGGGAGGATGAGGGCCAATGGCATCAGCTGAAACAAATGAGCAAAACAACCTCCCTGTCAAGACAGGCAAACACTGGAGGAGATTTCACAGAGAGCTTGTGTCATCTCCATCCTTGGAACATTTCAAGCCCAAAATGAAGGAAGCCCTGAGCAACTTGGTCTGACCCCATAGCTGACCCTGCTGTGAGCAGGAGGTTGGCCTAGAGATCTCCTCAGCTTCCTTCCAGCATGAATGATTCTGCGTTTCAATCCACCATCTTTCCTTCATGAGGGGAGGGAAATCAGTCAGGTTCCTGGTGACCACGGAAGTCAACCAGAAAGTCTGGTCAGATGATCTGGGACTTTCTTATCCCACTCTGGGCACAGTTGCTCAGATGCAGGGCTGCTTGGCAGGTCCCCCCAAAACAGCCCTCATCCTTTCCATTGCTTCACCATTTCTTTTTCCCTCTTTTCCCACTCACAAGTTCTTCCCCTTGACTATCCTTGTACCCTCCCATGGGCAAATAGCCCACCTCTATTTACCCTTTCCTCCATGCTCCTAGTTTGGCTTCCTTTGTACTTCCATTTGGTGTTTCCAAGGTTCTCACCATGGGAATCACCTTGGTGAACAATGGCATTGATCAAGTGCCTCCTTTTATTGTCTGTAGTGTCCTGCGATTCCTCATGCTGTTATCTTGTCAGAGGCACCACATGTCAGGGAGAGCCATCTGCACGCACACATGAACGACTGGCCCAATGGAGCTTCATTCCTGGGGGACCCTGAAAAACTCTGGGATTCAGCAAATGGAAAACTCACCTAGTTTTACAAGGAGAAGTGGCCAGGCCTTTCCTGGGGGCAGGACTAGCCCACAGATGAGGGCATGCTGTGACCTGACTGGCTGAGGACTGACCCCAAGGAGAAGGGCCTGGGCATTAGGAGGGATACAACTTCATCCAGTGGTACATGCGGACCGTGAACTGGTCTAGCTGCAGACAGGGCTGCATTAGGGGGCACACGGCCAGCCAGACAAGGCATTTATCAGCCCCCTTGACTCAGCACTGGTGTGGCCACATCTGGACGCATGTGTCTGTGTGTGGGGCTCTCTGTTCTGCAGGAAGGAGGAGGAACTGGAGAAGCTCCAAAGGGCATCAGCCAGGATGGGGTTTGGGGCCTGTGTGGAGAAGCTGAGGGAGGTGGGCTTCTGTGGGCTTCTGTACCTTTTGAAGTGGAGGCCCAGGGCTCTCTAGCAGTAGCCTGCACCTGCTTGAAGGGTGGCTTCAGGGGTGGGGGAGCTTTTCTTGGTAGTGGGAAGAGAAGGAAACCTCAACAAAGTGCAGCTTGGAAGGTTCGGACTGCATGTGAGGAAAAAGAAATCTCACTGAAATGGTTGCACTGTGGGGCAAGAGGTCACCTGGAGCGAGTCTGGGTCAGCCCATGGCTTTGTGTTTCAAGGAACAGCCGGTGAGAGTGGAGAGACATCAGTACAGATATGGAAATGCCAGGGTGAGAGCGATGTGGGAAAGCATCATGGGTGCCTGCAGCCTGCAAGGAAAGAGGTGCAGGCATGGGACAGTGATGGTCCGCATGCAGCAGAGATGGCCCAGGGCTCTGGCAAGGGTAAAAAGCCCAACAGCACCAAGGCCTTTGTAATAAACAGCCAGATCCCTTAAACAGAAATGGCACTTGTTTTATTATAGGGACAAAGTCAATAAAGCAAAAGCACAGCGCTGGGTGCATGACTCAAGTCAGAGGCACACCTTTGGTTCTTGAGACACACCTTTTTATTTCCTAATCCCGGCCGAATTTTTCCCTCCCCTGTTTCCCATTGGTTGGGTACTCCAGGGTTCACAGTCTGTCCGAGGCGCCTAAAATTCTTCCCGGATGTCATGCTTCTGTTTACTTCTCTTTATGCTGACTAGTGTATTTCTTTCCTTTTCGGTAAAAATTTGCTCAATGTCATTAGCCCTGGTTAAATGTTTGACTCCCCTTCTAGACGCTAATCCGGGATGAATCAGTTTGTCCTTTTGTCTGTGTGATAAGAGATGTTCTACAAGCCTTTGCTGGAGCCTCTTTGTTTTAGTCATTCCCTTATCATGCCACCTCTGATGGAAATGGCTTTTCTCCTCTGCAAAAACAACACCTGCCTTTCTTACACTTCTGGTAGGGTTGATTATCATCAATTCCCTTCTCCCATACCTCTGGTTCCTTCTGTTAATCATTTGTGGGGTCTTTTGGAGAAGTTCTCTTTTGTTTCTCTCAGATGTTTTTCTTCATAGCTGCTGTTAGTTGTTATCTTTGAGCTTTCTCATGTTTCCTAATTTACTAAAGGTTAGTTATCCTTATAAATCAAATATTTATAGCTTTGTTATTATGGCGAAAGCCAGCAATACCTTCACTATTTTTCACAGCCTTTGTCACCTTGGCAATGGTAGTCACATCTGCCACCAAGGCCTACCAGAAGAACCTTTATTTTGAGGCTCCGGACTTGGTTTCTGCTTCACCATCACATGGGGAAGCCGGGAGGTGTTGTTGTACAGTTTCCCTACACTTGGCCTTGCTCACCCTCACACCCCACTGCCCCCAGGAAGAGCCCTGAGCCACACCTGAGGGGCAGGATCTGTCTTCCCAGGGCCTGAGGGTCAGGTTTGGCCTTTCTGCTTCATCAAACAAAGCAACAGTTTTCTCTGCATTACAGCCACCTGCACTGTGCCTTTGCCTACCTGCAATCACAGCCTCCAGCTATCTCCTCTAACGAGTCCCTGGGGAGACTTTGTCAGTAGTGGCCCTCAGTGGGGCCCATTAATGCTTCCAGGTACTTTGAGTTTTGCTTCTGACTCCTTGAGCAGTTTTTTCAATCTTCTCTCAGTATCTGAGGTTCATGGACTCAGAGCTAAATACGCCACGGGGCTCATTAAAGTACAGAAAGCCTTAACGAGCTATTTCTCTTCCTTCAGTTTCCTTCAAGTCTTCAATACTTCTACAGCTAATCAGAGTTTTTTCATAGTGTAGTTAAGAAGGAAGGTTTCAAAAGAACCTAATAATTTATTATTATTATTATTATTATTTTGAATATTCTTTTCCATTTAGAGGTGATAGAAGTCTTCTGCTATTGATATTGATCTGGAGGGTCTCCTCAGGAGGTCTGGATGGCTAGGAAAAGCAGTCCCTTGAGGTGACACTGTATGGACATCCTTGTTGCTCACCCCCCTCAACCCCATCACCTCTGTCATTGGCCAACTGGGATTTACATCACTTTTCCTTCCATCTGACTTCTCCACTGATCTCTGCAGCTGGATGTTACAGCTCCATTGCACCAGCTCCCACCTGATCTCCCTAGAGACCTGGCTGCACCCAGGCACAGAGGGACTTTTACTCTTTGCAAGCAAAGAAAAGTAAAGAATAATCATGTTTGATAAACACTAAAGCACCCTCTGCACCCATATGCTAAGGACAAGCTGCCTCTAATGAGGTTGCCTTTCTGCGAGGGATAATCTTATGAAAAACGCTTTAGATAGATAGGTACAGAAAGGTAGAGATAAACACAGTTAAAGAGTTGGCCACGGGAGATAATTAGGCTACTGAAAAACAGGCAAACTTTTAACTACGTGAAGCTCAAAGCAGCAGCTGGGTGGGTGACAGGAACCTGAATGAACAAAGAGTAAGGGAAGGAGAAAACTGAAGTTTAATAGAAAAGGCCCCTGTCTAGACAGTCTGCACCTGAAAAGGTGACTTTAGAAATGGTCATTGTATCATGACAGGTGAAAATGTATAAAAGACCAGAGAAATTAAATCCATCATATAACAGGCAAAATAGTGGTAATGAAGTTAAAGAACAAGATTGACATTTCTTTGGAATACCCCTTTTGAAAAGTCATTGGGTTAGCAGAGGTCTCTTGTGAGAGAGGACAAGCAAGTGTTGCACCCAGCTTTGAATGAGGCCAAAAATGCAACTCAGGGAACAACTCACTGGCTGTACAAGCTCACATTGGTGAGGAGTGTGCCATCAGTTAGAGTCCTCTTGGGTGATATTTCTTGGCCAGAAAAAGAAAAATTTGTCTCCAAATGCAGTCAGCATGGACTTACGGAGGGTACATACTGGGGCATACTGGTGCATTCAGGGCCAGCACAGGAAACTCTCCTGGGCCCTGTTGAGTTTAGTAACTGTAGTCATGATCCAGAGGAGGCAACTCTCACCAAGTTTAACAAGAACAAATACCGGATTGTAGAATCTGTCAGAATTGTAGACCTGGGATGAAATAATGGCAGACACAAGTATGGATTGGAGGAGGAGTGGCTAGAGAGCAGCCTGTCCAGCAGCTGGGCTTGGACCCTCAGTCTCCTCAGTAGCTGCCCCTGGATACCAGCCTCCCCAGATGAAGGCACCTGGACATACAAGTGCCTGAGGCCGCAGCCCCACTCCAGATGCTGGTACAGACCACCCCAGTCACACACACACACAGACTCTTGAGCCCAGTCACTCCAGTCTCTCAGGTGCTGGAACTGATGACATAGAGGCTGTCTGACCTCCTGGTCCTGTGAGATTTCTAAACTCACAAGTTTCTTTATCTCTCTTCTTCCTCTCCTTAGAATGAGAGGTGGGGGAGAGCATGTGTCATTGGCCAACCCGGCCCAAACCACAACCCTGTGTTGTCCCCTCAAGCTCCGTCCCAGGGCAGAATGGATGGCACTTACACAAGGAGTAAAACGTGAAGTGCAGTATAGGGGAGTGCTCCATGTTTGCAAGGACATTTGAGCTTGGGGCTCGCTCTAGTCTTAGATCCCAAATACCTGGCTTGTTCTTTGCCTCTAATCTGGCACAGGGGAATCTCTGCACTGGGTTTACCTGGAAAACTTCCTGAGATTAAACCGCTGGCTGTATTTGAGCAAAAGTTCAGTCACCTACAGCAGGATGAACGTAGTGCATCGGAGGTGACAGCCCCAGTTTGAATTTTCTGGGTCAGTTCAAACACTCGGTGGGCTATGTCTTCTTACTCTGTTGGCTGACACCTAAATTATCTACACTTATTCTTCTTCTGAGAGCGCTTTCTTAGGGGAACCTGCAAATTTGCAGACAGCTTACAACAAAGCAGCTTCTCCTCAGGCCCTGCATCATCAAACATGCAGCTGGCGTATGCCATAGTGAGTGAAGGAATAGAGGATAAGCAGGTGAAGCATATCCAGGGGAAGAAGGCCCTATTGTGGCTTGGCACAGAGGTTGTCCTCAGGGTGGTGCGTGTAATGTAGGGATGAACCACAGTAGTCAGGGTGAATGAGCTCAGCAACACAGCGGAGGAGAGAGCAGCGCTCATGTTCCATAATAGGTGGTGCCCACGCAGGCTGCTCTCAGCAAAGGATGATGCCGGAGAAGAAGCAGTCACTACCTGGGGCACAGAGGGTCTAATGGCAGATGGTGGGGCTGAGCGTGGGTAGAGGTGTCATTCCCCAGCAGCTAAAGATGAGGATGGAGCACAACCAGGAGTTTGTAAGGACAGAGCAGTACAAGGGCTTGCAAATGACCCTGCAGCAATTGAAACACATCACAATACACAGGATAAACTCATCTGTGCCCAGGAAGTCAGAGAAGAAGGTCTGGGACTTGTAAGCAGCCACAGAGGCACCTTAATCTCCAACATGGGACTGCCAAACATGTTGGGGCAATGACCAAAGTGAACCAACTCTCCAAGAAGGACAAGGTGCTGAGGATGGGGTACATGGGAGTGTGTTATTAGTGGTGGGGCCAAACGATGGCAATGGTGACTGCATTCCCCATGACAGTGAGCAGATCAACCACCAGCAGCAGTGTGAAAAGGAGGATTTTCAACTCTTGAATGACTGAGAAGGTCTTTAGGAAAGATACAGTCCAGTTGTGAGGATCCATTTTGGTACCCGGTCAGTTGAAGGTGTGACAAGAGTAACCAATATCATGCCTGGTGAAATTCATCTTGTTACATTTGCCAGCCTTCCTTCCCTTTTCTCAGGCTTCCTCTTCCTTCTTGAAATGGGAGGCCAGAATTGTGCTCTGTAGGGATTCTGCTTTTCTCTGTGTTTTTACCCAACAACATGAAAAATATTGATCCAACCCACCTCTCTTCAGACACAGGGAATGCCTCTTCAGCCTGGCTGGTTTCCATGGGTATTCTGGACTGCCAGCTGGGAACTGATATTTCTGGCAAAAGCTGTGTGAATTATGTTCCATTTCTAACGGTGGTGTAGCTGGGCATCAAGCCTGTGCCAGTGTGCAACCAGAGCACTTAGGTCATTAATGCCCTGGCTGGTCCAGGGACTCTCCCATCTCATCATGCACATCGACGAGAGGAGGGACTGGTCTGAGGCAGTGGATTGACTTGAAACCAAGGGACTGAGCTCAGTCAACCACCTTCAAAATAAACCACCTCCAAGATTAGCCAAAATGAGTCACCTTCAAAATTAACTGGTGGACTTGGCAGTGTCAGGTTAAGAGTTGGACTTGATGATCTTAGGGGCGTTTTCCCACCTAAAGGATTCTATGATTCTATGATCATTTTGGAAGTATCTCTTCTACAGACCCACAGAGCCACTGCAATGGTCTCCTTCCAATTTCCCTTTAAGCCTTCTCTTGACGAGGATGCCTACAGCACCATAATCTGCATATGACTTGTAAGACTGGAATTAAGGCTCTCAGTTAAGTTCCTGGTGTTTGTAGTCATGGAAAACTCCTCTTGAGTCTAAAGGAAAACAGAACCAGCCACAAAGTTG
>WNMW01000112.1:42256-67062 GCA_009819605.1 Sterna hirundo | reverse complement strand
GATGCGGCTCCAAGAAGGTCCCAGGTCCCGACTCAAAACCGCCCCAAATCCAGACGAAGAATTGCCCAAATCTGGTCCTAAAACCTCCCGTTTGTCCCCACCGTCTCCCGGGGGACACTCGGGGACACACGGGGTGTCCCCAAACCTGTCCCAGACCCAACCCCAAACCCCCCCAAGATGTGGCTCCAAGAAGGTCCCAGGTCCCGACTCAAAACCGCCCCAAATCCAGACTCAAAACTGCCCAAATCTGGTCCTAAACCCTCTGATTTCTCCCCACCATCTCCCGGGGGACACTTGGGGACACTCGGGGACACACGGGGTGTCCCCAGACCCCAACCCCAAACCCCCCCAAGATGTGGCTCCAAGAAGGTCCCAGGTCCCGACTCAAAACTGCCCCAAATCCAGACTCAAAACTGCCCAAATCTGGTCCTAAAACCTCCCGTTTGTCCCCACCGTCTCCCAGGGGACACTTGGGGGGACACTCGGGGACACACGGGGTGTCCCCAAACCCCCCCCAGACCCAACCCCAAACCCCCCCAAGATGTGGCTCCAAGAAGGTCCCAGGTCCCGACTCAAAACCGCCCCAAATCCAGACCAACAAGTGCCCAAATCTGGTCCTAAAACCTCCCGTTTGTCCCCACCGTCTCCCAGGGGACACTTGGGGACACACTCGGGGACACACGGGGTGTCCCCAGACCCCAACCCCAAACCCCCCCAAGATGTGGCTCCAAGAAGGTCCCAGGTCCCGACTCAAAACTGCCCCAAATCCAGACTCAAAACTGCCCAAATCTGGTCCTAAACCCTCTGATTTCTCCCCACCATCTCCCGGGGGACACTTGGGGACACACTCGGGGACACACGGGGTGTCCCCAGACCCAACCCCAAACCCCCCCGAGATGTGGCTCCAAGAAGGTCCCAGGTCCCGACTCAAAACCGCCCCAAATCCAGACGAAGAATTGCCCAAATCTGGTCCTAAAACCTCTGTTTTGTCCCCACCGTCTCCCGGGGGACACTTGGGGACACACTCGGGGACACACGGGGTGTCCCCAAACCCACCCCAGACCCCAACCCCAAACCCCCCCAAGATGTGGCTCCAAGAACACCATTAATCCAGGCTCAAAACTGCCCCACATCTGCCCCCAAACCCCCCACATCTGACCCCCAGAGCCCCAGATCTGCCCCCAAACCCCCACATCTGACCCCCAGAGCCCTAGATCTGCCCCCCAAACCCTCAGATCTGGCCGCCAGAGCCCCCCGAGACCCCCAGATCTGACCCCACATCCCCAAATCTGACCCCTAGAGCCCTCCAAAGCCCCCAGATCTGCCCCCAGACCCCCCAGATCTGCCCCCAAACCCCCAGATCTGCCCCCCAGAGCCCCAGATCTGCTCCCTAAACCCCCACATCTGCCCACCAGAGTCCCCCAAGACCCCCAGATCTGACCCCACACCCCCAGATCTGACCCCACACCCCCAGATCTGACCCCCAGAGAGCTCCAAGACCCCCAGATCTGACCCCGAGACCCCCAGATCTGACCCCAAACCCCCCAGATCTGACCCCGAGACCCCCAGATCTGACCCCAAACCCCCAGACCTGACCCCCAGAGCCCGAGACCTGCCCCCCAAACCCCCCGAACGTGCCCCCCAGCCCCACTCACGATGGCCTGGTTGAACTTGGACTCGATTTCCCCCAGCAGCCAGTCGAAGGCACCCCGGGACCCCCCAGATCTGACCCCAAACCCCCAGATCTGACCCCCAGAGAGCTCCAAGACCCCCAGCTCTGACCTCGAGACCCCCAGCTCTGCCCCCAAACCCCCCAGCTCTGCCCCCAAACCCCCCAGATCTGACCCCAAAGCCCCAGATCTGACCCCACACCCCCAGATCTGCCCCCCAAACCCCCAGATCTGCCCGCCAGAGCCCTCCGAGACCCCCAGATCTGCCCCCAAATCCCCCAAATCTGACCCCGAAGCCCCAAATCTGACCCCTAGAGCCCTCCAAAGCCCCCAGATCTGCCCCCAGACCCCCCAGATCTGCCCCCAGACCCCCCAGACCTGACCCCGAGACCCCCAGCTCTGCCCCCAAACCCCCCAGATCTGACCCCAAACCCCCAGACCTGACCCCAAACCCCCAGATCTGACCCCCTGAGAGCTCCAATACCCCCAGATCTGACCCCGAGACCCCCAGATCTGACCCCAAAGCCCCAGATCTGACCCCCTGAGAGCTCCAATACCCCCAGATCTGACCCCGAGACCCCCAGCTCTGCCCCCAAACCCCCCAGATCTGCCCCCAAACCCCCAGAGCCCCAGATCTGCTCCCTAAACCCCCACATCTGCCCACCAGAGTCCCCCAAGACCCCCAGATCTGACCCCACACCCCCAGATCTGACCCCAAAGCCCCAGATCTGACCCCCTGAGAGCTCCAAGACCCCCAGATCTGACCCCGAGACCCCCAGATCTGCCCCCAAACCCCCCAGATCTGACCCCAAACCCCCAGACCTGCCCCCCAGAGCCCCAGATCTGCCCCCCAGCCCCACTCACGATGGCCTGGTTGAACTTGGACTCGATCTCCCCCAGCAGCCAGTCGAAGGCACCCCGGGACCCCCCAGATCTGACCCCAAACCCCCAGATCTGACCCCCTGAGAGCTCCCAAGACCCCCAGATCTGACCCTGAGACCCCCAGCTCTGCCCCCAAACCCCCCAGCTCTGCCCCCAAACCCCCCAGATCTGACCCCAAACCCCCAGATCTGACCCCCAAACCCCCAGATCTGCCCGCCAGAGCCCCCTGAGACCCCCAGATCTGACCCCACACCCCCAGATCTGCCCCCCAAACCCCCATATCTGCCCCCCAGAGCCCCAAATCTGCCCCCAGACCCCCCAGATCTGACCCCAAACCCCCCAGATCTGCCCCCCAAACCCCCAGATCTGATCCCCAGAGCCCCCCGAGACCCCCAGATCTGCCCCCCAGCCCCACTCACGATGGCCTGGTTGAACTTGGACTCGATCTCCCCCAGCAGCCAGTCGAAGGCACCCCGGGACCCCCCAGATCTGACCCAAACCCCCAGATCTGACCCCCAGAGAGCTCCAAGACCCCTAGATCTGACCCCCTGAGAGCTCCAAGACCCCCAGCTCTGACCTCGAGACCCCCAGCTCTGCCTCCAAACCCCACAGATCTGACCCCAAACCCCCAGCTCTGCCTCCAAACCCCACAGATCTGACCCCAAACCCCCAGATCTGACCCCCAAACCCCCCAGATCTGACCCCAAACCCCCAGATCTGACCCCCAGAGCCTCAGACCTGCCCCCAAACCCCCCGAAGGTGCCCCCCCCCCAGCCCCACTCACGATGGCCTGGTTGAACTTGGACTCGATCTCCCCCAGCAGCCAGTCGAAGGCACCCCAAACCCCCCAGATCTGCCCCCAAACCCCCGGATTTGACCCCAAACCCCCAGATCTGCCCCCCAAACCCCCAGATCTGCCCCCAAATTCCCCAGATCTGACCCCAGAGCCCCACATCTGACCCCCTGAGAGCTCCAATACCCCCAGATCTGACCCCGAGACCCCCAGATCTGACCCCACACCCCCAGATCTGACCCCAAACCCCCCAGATCTGACCCCAAACCCCCCAGATCTGACCCCCAGAGCCCCAGATCTGCCCCCCAGCCCCACTCACGATGGCCTGGTTGAACTTGGACTCGATCTCCCCCAGCAGCCAGTCGAAGGCACCCCGGGACCCCCCAGATCTGACCCCACACCCCCCAGATCTGACCCCCAAACCCCCAGATCTGCCCCCAAAGCCCCAGACCTGCCCCCCAAACCCCCAGATCTGACCCCCAGAGAGCTCCAAGACCCCCAGACCTGACCCCGAGACCCCCAGCTCTGCCCCCAAACCCCCCAGATCTGACCCCAAACCCCCCAGCTCTGCCCCCAAACCCCCAGATCTGACCCCCAAACCCCCAGATCTGCCCGCCAGAGCCCTCCGAGACCCCCAGATCTGCCCCCAAACCCCCCAAATCTGACCCTAAAGCCCCAGATCTGACCCCCTGAGAGCTCCAAGACCCCCAGATCTGACCCCACACCCCCAGATCTGACCCCAAACCCCCAGACCTGACCCCCAGAGCCCCAGATCTGCCCCCCAGCCCCACTCACGATGGCCTGGTTGAACTTGGACTCGATCTCCCCCAGCAGCCAGTCGAAGGCCTCCCCGCTCAGGCGGAACTCCTCCACCATGCGGCGGCTGCAGAGCGTGGAGCGCAGGTGGATGTTGAAGAGCAGCGTGGCGTTCTCCTGCGCCTGCCGGCTCAGCGGGTCCTCCCCGTTCACGATCACCAGCTTCCGGCTCAGCTCCTTCACCCCTGCGCCAAAATTTGGGGGGGGGGGGAGGTGGGGGGGGGTGTTAACGGGGCCGGAAAGGGGAGTTCAAAAGGCTCCCGGGGGTCCCCAAGTCCCCCAGCGCCTTCCTGGGGGTCCCACCCATCACCCAGCGCCTTCTTGAAGGGGCCTTGAGTCTTCCCAGGGCCTCCCTGGGGGGTCCTCAGGTCCCCCAACACCTTCCTGGGGGTCCTTCAAGGCCCCCAACACCTTCCTGGGGGTCTTCAGGTCCCCCAGCACCTTCCTGGGGGTCCCACCCATCATCCACCACCTTCCTGGGGGGTCACTGGGGTCCCCAAGTCCCCCAGCACCTTCCTGGGGGTCCCACCCATCACCCAGCGCCTTCCTGGGGGGGCTCGAGTCTTCCCAAGGCCTTTCTGGGGGGTCCTTCAACTCCCCCAACGCCTTCCTGGGGGGTCACTGGGGTCCTTCAAGCCCCCCAACACCTTCCTGGGGGTCCCACCCATCACCCATCACCTTCCTGGGGGGGCTCGAGTCTTCCCAGGGCCTTTCTGGGGGTCCTTCAGGTCCCCCAACATCACCATGGAGAACCTTCAAGCCCCCCAGCACCTTCCTGGGGGTCCTCAGGTCCCCCAGCACCTTCCTGGGGGGTCAACTGGGGTCCCCAAGCCCCCCAACACCTTCCTGGGGGTCCCTCAAGTCCCCCAAACACCTTCCTGGGGGGTCACTGGGGTCCCCAAGCCCCCCAACACCTTCCTGGGGGTCGCACACATCACCCAGCGCCTTCCTGGGGGGGCCTCGAGTCTTCCCAGGGCCTTCCTGGGGGGTCCTCAGGTCTCCCAACACCTTCCTGGGGGTCCTTCAAGTCCCCCAGCGCCTTCCTGGGGGTCCCACCCATCACCCAGCACCTTCCTGGGGGGGCCTCGAGTCCTCCCAAGGCCTTTCTGGGGGGTCCTCAGGTCCCCCAACACCTTCCTGGGGGTCCCACCCATCACCCAGCGCCTTCCTGGGGGGGCTCGAGTCTTCCCAGGGCCTTTCTGGGGGTCCTTCAGGTCCCCCAACATCACCATGGAGAACCTTCAAGCCCCCCAGCACCTTCCTGGGGGTCCTCAGGTCCCCCAGCACCTTCCTGGGGGGTCAACTGGGGTCCCCAAGCCCCCCAACACCTTCCTGGGGGTCCCTCAAGTCCCCCAAACACCTTCCTGGGGGGTCACTGGGGTCCCCAAGTCCCCCAACACCTTCCTGGGGGTCCCACCCATCACCCAGCACCTTCCTGGGGGGGCCTCGAGTCTTCCCAGGGCCTTCCTGGGGGGTCCTCAGGTCTCCCAACACCTTCCTGGGGGTCCTTCAAGTCCCCCAGCGCCTTCCTGGGGGTCCCACCCATCACCCAGCACCTTCCTGGGGGGGCCTCAAGTCTTCCCAAGGCCTTTCTGGGGGGTCCTTTAAGTCCCCCACCACCTTCCTGGGGGGGTCACTGGGGTCCCCAAGTCCCCCGGTACCTTCCTGGGGGGGTCCCCAAGTCCCCCAACACCTTCCTGGGGGGTCCTGGGGGGGTCCCCAAGTCCCCCGGTACCTTCCTGGGGGGGGTCCCCAGGTCCCCTTGGACCTTCCTGGGGGGGGGGTCTCCAAGTCCCCCGACACCTTCCCGGGTGGTCCTGGGGGGTGGGGGGGTCCTGGAAGTCCCTTAAGACCTTCTTAAGGGGTCCCAGGGGTCCCCAGATCCTCTGGTTCCTCCCCCCCTGACCCCGAGCTCGTCTTGCCGGGCTCAGGACACCTCCCGCCCCCCCCCAGCCCCCCCCAAAAACCCCAGCCCCCCCAAAAACTCACCCTCCACCACCTTGACGGGGTGCAGGTCGGACGGGAGGCGCGAGTTGATGTGGAAAATCTTCTGGGCGTTCCAGATCATGCGCAGCAGGTTACAGGGGAGCACCACCTGGGGGGGGGCGGGGAGAAATGGGGGGGTCAGCACCCCAAAAACGGGGGCGCCAGGGCTCAGCACCCCCCCAAATCAGGGCCCCAGGGGTGCGCGCACCCTGAAAACGCTGGGTTTGCACCCAAAAAGAGGGGTCTGAAGGGGCTGCACCTCCAAAAACAGGGGAAGGGGGGGGCAGAACGCCAAAACGGGGGGGGCAGCACCCCAAAAATGGGGGCGCCAGGGCTCAGCACCCCCCAAATCAGGGCCCCAGGGGGACCCGTATCCTAAAATCTCTGGGTTTGCACCCAAAAAGAGGGGTCTGAGGGGTCTGCACCCCCAAAAACAGGGGAGGGGGGGGCATGGGTTGAAATGGGGGGGGGCAGCACCCCAAAAATGGGGGCGCCAGGGCTCAGCGCCCCCCAAATCAGGGCCCCAGGGGGACCCGTACCCTGAAATATCTGGGTTTGCACCCAAAAATAGAGGCTGTGAGAGGTCTGCACCCCCAAAAACAGGGGAAGGGGAGGCAGAACCCCAAAACGGGGGGGGCAGCACCCCAAAAGGGGGGGTCAGCACCCCAAAAAAGGGGGCGCCACGGCTCAGCACCCCCCCAAATCAGGGCCCCAGGGGGACCCGTACCCTAAAATCACTGGGTTTGCACCCAAAAATGGAGAGTGTGAGAGGTCTGCACCCCCAAAAACAGGGGAAGGGGGGGGCAGAACGCCAAAATGGGGGGGTCAGCACCCCAAAAACGGGGGCGCCAGGGCTCAGCACCCCCCAAATCAGGGCCCCAGGGGTGCATGCACCCTAAAAACTCTGGCTTTGCACCCAAAAAGAGGGGTCTGAAGGGGCTGCACCCCCAAGAACAGGGGAAGGGGGGGGCAGAACCCCAAAACGGGGGGGGCAGCACCCCAAAAGGGGGGGGGCAGCACCCCAAAAATGGGGGCGCCAGGGCTCAGCACCCCCCAAATCAGGGCCCCAGGGGTGCACGCACCCTGAAAACGCTGGGTTTGCACCCAAAAATAAGGGTCTGAGGAGTCTGCACCCCCAAAAACAGGGGGGCGGGGGGTGCATGGGTTGAAATGCGGGGGGGCAGCACCCCAAAAATGGGGGTGTCGGGGCTCAGCACCCCCCAAATCAGGGCCCCAGGGGTGCGTGCACCCTAAAAACTCTGGCTTTGCACCCAAAAAGAGGGGTCTGAAGGGGCTGCACCCCCAAAAACAGGGGAAGGGGGGGGCAGAACCCCAAAACGGGGGGGGCAGCACCCCAAAAGGGGGGGGCAGCACCCCAAAAACGGGGGCGCCAGGGCTCAGCACCCCCCAGATCAGGCCTGGGGTGGGTGAAGAGATTCCGAAAAGGGGAGATTTGGGGCTGGTTTCCCCGAATTTGGGCCCACGGAGGCTGCCAGCACCCCAAAAATGGGGGTCGGGGGGGGGGGGGCGCAGCCCCCCAAAAAGGGCATTTACAGGCAAGGGGGGGGGTCAGAACTTCCCGCCACACCCCAAAAATGGGGGTCGGGGGGGGGCAGCCCCCCAAAAAGGGCACCTACAGGCAAGGTGTGTGTGTGGGGGGGGGTCAGAACCTCCTCCTCCCCCCCCCCAAAAACAGGGGTTGGCGCCCCAAAATGGGCTAAGGGTAAGAAAAGGGGGGGGGGGCAGCACCTCCTCCTCCCCCCCCTAAAAACGGGGGGGCAGCCCCCCAAAATGGCCACCTAGGGCAAGGAGGGGTGGGGGTGTCATCAGAACTTGCTCCTACCCCCCAAAAACGGGGGGGCAGCCCCCCCAAAATGGCCACCTAGGGCAAAGCGGGGGGGGGGGGATCAGAACTACGCCCCAAAGGGGGGTGCGGAGAGGGGGGGCAGCCCCCCCCCCCCCACCCCAAAAACGAGGTGGGGGTGGTGGCAGCGGGGTCGTCCCCAGGGGCGAGGGGTGACGGGACGGGACGGGGGGGGAGGTATCCCCGGAGCCCACCCCTGGGTGCTGCGTGGGGGGTGTGGGGGGTTTTTTTGGGGAGGGGGGGGTTTTTTTTGGCCAGGGGGGGGGGGTCACCTTGCTGTCGCCGGTGGGGAAGATGACGCGCAGCACCTCCCGGTCCTCCCGCATCTTCTCGAACTCGCGCTCCAGCTCGTTCTGGATGTGGGCGTTGGAGAGAATGTCCTTCACCAGCTCCTCCTGCAGCGTCCGCCGCAGCGCCCGCTCGTTGGTGTAGTCGAACTTGAACCTGGGGGGGGGACACGGACACGCGGGTGAGATGGGACGGCCGGGTGGGGGTCCAGCTTTGGGGAGGAGCGGCTCGGGGGGCGCCAACATGGGACCAACGTGGGGCAAAGAGAGCTTGGGGACACCAAACGTCGCCCAACGTTGAGGAGAAGTAGCTCGGGGACACCAAGATGGGGCCAACTTTGGGGAGGAGCAGCTTCGGGACACCAAAATGGAACCCATGTGGGGCAACAACAGCTTGGGGACACCCCCATGGGTCCAACTTGGATGACCCCCATGGGCTCCAAGGTTGGGGGGGGGGAGCACCTTGGGGCCACCAACAAGGGTCCAACTTGGGGACACCCCCCTGGGCTCCAAGGTTGGGGGGAGGAGCGCCCTGGGGACACCCCCATGGGTCCAGTGTGGGGAGGAGCACCCTGGGGATGCCACCATGGGCTCCAAGGTGAGGACACCAACGAGGGTCCAAGTTGGGGACGCCACCATGGGTGCCAAGGTGGGGAGAAGCACCCTGGGGACACCCCCATGGGGACACCCCCATGGGTCCAGTGTGCCAAGCACCCCCCTGGGGCCACCCCCCTGGGCTCCAAGGTGGGGAGGAGCACCCTGGGGACACCCCCATGGGTCCAGGGTGGGGAAGAGCACCTTGGGGCCACCAACAAGGGTCCAACTTGGGGACACCATGCTGGGGACACCACCATGGGTCCAACTTGGGGACACCCCCATGGGTCCAGTGTGGGGAGGAGCACCCTGGGGACGCCACCATGGGTCCAGTGTGGGGAGAAGCACCTTGGGGACACCCCCATGGGACACCCCCATGGGTCCAGTGTGGGGAGGAGCACCCTGGGGACACCCCCCTGGGCTCCGACCCTCGGAAGGAGCAGCCGGGAGCCCCCCAAGACGGGTCAAAGCTCTAGGGCAGGTGGCTGCTGGCCCCGGCCCGAAGCCAGCCCTGCCCCATGGCAGTTCCCCGGGGGGGGGGGGGCAGTGGGGGGGGTGGGGTTGTGGGGTGGGGGAAGGTCCCTCACTTCTTCTCGAAGGCCTTGTTGGAGGGTTTGAGGGTGGCCAGGTTCTGGAACTCCACGCTCTCCCCCGCCAGCCCGTCCTCGCCGTAGCGCAGCTGAACCACCTGGTTGATGGAGTTGCGCACGGTGGCGTCGTACTTCACCATCACCGACTCCATCGACTTGATCAGCCGCCGCTGGATGTACCCTGCCGGGGGGGGGGACGGGGACACAAGGGACATCGTCACCCTTGGGCGGGGGGGGGGGGGGGGGGTGGGTTCCGGGAGGTATCTAGGAAGGGTTTGGGGATCCCCGAGGGCTTTGGGGGTGTCTCCAGGAGGCATCTGGGGAGGGTTTGAGAGTCCTGGAGGCATCTGGGGAGGGTTTGAGGGTCCTGGAGGGCTTTGGGGGGGTCTCCAGGAGGCACCTGGGGAGGGTTTGGGGTCCTGGAGGCATCTGGGGAGGGTTCAGGGGTCCTGGAGGGCTTTGAGGGGTCTCCAGGAGGCATCTGGGGAGGGTTTGAGGGTCCTGGAGGGCTTTGAGGGGTCTCCAGGAGGCATCTGGGGAGGGTTTGGGGTCCTGGAGGCATCTGGGGAGGGTTTGAGGGTCCTGGAGGGCTTTGGGGGGGTCTCCAGGAGGCATCTGGGGAGGGTTTGAGAGTCCTTGAGGGCTTTGAGGTTCTTCAGGAGGCATCTGGGGAGGGTTCAGGGATCCCCAGGAGGCATCTAGGGAGGGTTTGGGGGTCCTGGAGGCATCTGGGGGGTCTCCAGGAGGCATCTGGGGAGGGTTCAGGGATCCCCAGGAGGCATCTAGGGAAGGTTCGGGGGTCCTGGAGGGCTTTGAGGGGTCTCCAGGAGGCATCTAGGGAGGGTTTGGGGGTCCTGGAGGCATCTGGGGAGGGTTTGAGAGTCCTTGAGGGTTTTGGGGGGGTCTCCAGGAGGCATCTGGGGAGGGTTTGAGGGTCCTGGAAGCATCTGGGGAGGCTTTGGGGGTCTCCAGGAGGCATCTGGGGGGGGGTTCAGGGATCCTCAGGAGGCATCTAGGGAAGGTTTGGGGGTCCTGGAGGGCTTTGAGGGGTCTCCAGGAGGCATCTGGGGAGGGTTTGGGGGTCTCCAGGAGGCATCTGGGGAGAGTTTGGGGATCCTGGAGGCACCTGGGGAGGGTTCAGGGGTCCTGGAGGGCTTTGAGGGGTCTCCAGGAGGCATCTGGGGAGGGTTTGGGGGTCCTGGAGGGCTTTGGGGGGGGTCTCCAGAAGGCATCTGGGGAGGGTTTGGGGTCCTGGAGGACTTTGGGGGTCTCCAGGAGGCATCTGGGGAGGGTTTGGGGGTCTCCAGGAGGCATCTGGGGAGGGTTCAGGGATCCTCAGGAGGCATCTAGGGAAGGTTTGGGGGTCCTGGAGGGCTTTGGGGGGGTCTCCAGGAGGCATCTGGGGAGAGTTTGGGGGTCCTGGAGGCATCTGGGGAGGGTTTGGGGGTCCTGGAGGGCTTTGAGGGGTCTCCAGGAGGCATCTGGGGAGGGTTCAGGGGTCCCGGAGGCATCTGGGGAGGGTTTGGGGGTCCTGGAGGGCTTTGAGGGGTCTCCAGGAGGCATCTGGGGAGGGTTCAGGGGTCCCGGAGGGCTTTGGGGGGGGGGGTCTCCAGGAGGCACGTGGGGAAGGTCTGGGGGGGGGCGGGGTCTGAGGGTGCCGCCACCCCCCCCCCCCCAACCAAGGCGTGGTGGCCCCGCCCTAAAGACTCCCCTCCCTCTCCCCCGGCCGAGGACGCAGGGCCCCGGCCAGGAGGAGGAGAGAGTGTGTGTGTGTGTGTGTGTGGCAGGGGGGATGTGGGGCGGGGGGGGGGTTTAGGATATGTGGGGCTGACCCGTCTCGGCCGTCTTGACGGCGGTGTCGATGAGGCCCTCGCGGCCCCCCATGGCGTGGAAGAAGAACTCGGTGGGGGTCAGCCCCGCCAGGTAGGAGTTCTCCACGAAGCCCCGGCTCTCGGGCCCGTAGTCGTCCTTGATGAAGTGGGGCAGGGTGCGATGCTTGAACCCAAAGGGGATGCGTTTGCCTTCCACGTTCTGCTGCCCCACCACCGCGATGACCTATGGGGAGATGGGGGGGGGGGACGCACGGACGCGTCAGAGGTGGGGCGGGAGCCCTAGACCTCATAATCATCAACCCGCCCCATAGGGAACGTCGCGGGGGTCCCTAAAGAGCCCCAGGAACATCTGGGACATCTTCATCCTGGAGGCCAACGTCAGCGTTGGACCACCACGATGACTTGTGGGGCTCCCCACACCCCATAGGGACCCCCCAGTGATCACCAGACCCCACAGGAATACTGGAGCCCCACAGGGAACGACCCGGGGGTCCCCTAAGGAGGCCCAGGACCACCTGGGAGATCTTCATCCTGGAGGCCAACGTCAGCGTTGGACCACCACGATGACTTGTGGGGCTCCCCACACCCCATAGGGACCCCCCCCAGACCCCATAGGGATGCCCCAATGATCACCGGGCCCCACAGGAATCCTGGAGCCCCACAGGGAACGACCCAGGGGTTCCCTAAGGAGCCCCAGGAACATCTGGGAGATCTTCATCTTGGAGGCCAACGTCAGCGTTGGACCACCACGATGACTTGTGGGGCTCCCCACACCCCATAGGGACCCCCCACACACCCCATAGGGACCCCCCAATGATCACCAGGCCCCACAGGAATCCTGGAGCCCCACAGGGAACATCCCGGGGGTCCCCTAAGGAGGCCCAGAACATCTGGGCGATCTTCATCCTGGAGCTCCTGGTGCCCAACACACCCACAGAACCCCAAGAAGACCCCACAGAACCCCAAGAAGACCCCACAGGACCCCTCCCAAACACCACGGAGATCCTCCTGGAACCTCCTCCAGACCCCACAGAAGCCCCCCAAGACCCCATAATGCCCCCCAAGACCTGGGAGAAGTTCATCTTGGAGCTCCTGGTTCCCAACACCACGACAGAACCCCAAGGAGACCCCACAGAGGTCTACAGGAACCCTCCCAAACCCCATGGAGATCCTCCTGGAACCTCCTCCAGACCCCACAGAAGCCCCCCCAAGACCCCATAGTGCCCCCCAAGACCTGGGAGATGTTGATCTTGGAGCTCCTGGTGCCCAACACACCCACAGAACCCCAAGACGACCCCAGACAACTCTACAAAACCCCACAGGAACCCTCCCAAACCCCACGGAGATCCTCCTGCCACCTCCTCGAGACCCCATAGAAGACCCCCAAGACCCCATAGTGCCCCCCAAGACCTGGGAGAAGTTCATCCTGGAGCTCCTGGTGCCCAACACACCCACAGAACCCCAAGAAGACCCCACAGAACTCTAAAAAACCCCACAGGAACCCTCCCAAACCCCACGGAGATCCTCCTGGAACCTCCTCGAGACCCCACAGAAGCCCCCCAAGACCCCGTAGTGCCCCCCCCAAGACCCCGTAGTGCCCCCCAAGACCTGGGAGATGTTGATCTTGGAGCCTTTGGCGCCCGAGACCACCATGGACTTGAAGTTGTTGTACTCGGAGAGGGATTTTTGGGCGGAGGATCCCGTCTTGTCCCGGGCGTCGTTGAGGATGCGGTTGACCTGGTTCTCGAAGGTCTGGCGCAGGGTGTTGCCCGGGGTGGGCTCCAGCTCGTTGTTGTGGGCCTTCTCGATGACCTGCCGCCCCACGGCGAACCCCCCCCAAAAAAAAACATGTCATCGGGGCACCCCAAAACCCCCGGGGGCACCTCGTGGAGGGGGGGGGGGAGGTGGCGGGGATAGAACCCAACGGTGGGGGGGACCCCCCCAAAGCGTCCCAGAGGGGCTGGGGGAGCCCCCAAACCCCCTCCCTGCCAGCACGGGGCGGGGGGGACGCTCCGAAGAAGCAGGGAGCACCCCAAAATGGGCCGGGGGAAGTGGGGGAGCACCCCGAAAAGGCCGGAGAGGAACCCCAAAGTGTCCTCAGGGACCTGGGGACACCCCAAAACCCTGGGGACACCCCAAAGTGTCCCCGGGGAACTGGGGACACCCTAAAAGTCCAGAGAGCACCCCAAAGTGTCCATGGGGAACTGGGGACACCCCAAAATGTCCTCGGGAACCTGGGGACACCCCAAAACCCTGAGGAGCACCCCAAAACCTCCTCGGGGACCTGGGGACACCCTAAAATCCTGGGGAGCACCCCAAAGTGTCCTCGGGGAACTGGGGACACCCCAAAATGTCCTCGGGGACCTGAGGACACCTCAAAATCCTGGGGAGCGCCCCAAAGTGTCCTCGGGGACCTGGGGACACCCTAAAACCCTGAGGAGCACCCCAAAGTGTCCTCGGGGACCTGCAGACACCCCAAAACCCTGGGGAGCACCCCAAAATGTTCTAAGGGAAGTGAGGACACCCCAAAATGTCCCGGAGGAACTGGGGACACCCTAAAAGTCCAGAGAGCACCCCAAAGTGTCCATGGGGAACTGGGGACACCCCAAAATGTCCTCGGGGACCTGGGGACACCTCAAAATCCTGGGGAGCACCCCAAAACCTCCTCAGGGACCTGGGGACACCCTAAAACCCTGAGGAGCACCCCAAAGTGTCCTTGGGGACCTGGGGACACCCCAAAATCCTGGGGAGCACCCCAAAATGTCCTAAGGGAAGTGGGGACACCCCAAAATGTCCATGGGGACCTGGGGACACCCTAAAAGTCCAGAGAGCACCCCAAAGTGTCCATGGGGAACTGGGGACACCCTAAAATGTCCTCGGGGAACTGGGGACACCCCAAAAGCCCAGAGAGCACCCCAAAATGTCCTAAGGGAAGTGGGGACACCCCAAAACGTCCTGGAGGAACCGGGGGCACCCCAAAATGTCCCAGGGGACCTGGGGGACCCCCCAAAACCACCCTGGTGTCCCTGGGGGCGCCCTATAAAACGCTCTGGGACCGGCGACGCATGTTCCAAAACCCCCCTAAAACCCCCCCCCCGCTCAGCGTCACCCCAAAACCCCGGAGAGACCCGAGGGGGTGGGGGGGGGGGGTCCCCAAAACTTTGGGAAACAGCACCCCGTCCCCCCCCCCACCTTGGAGGCCCCCCCCCCGACTCGCTGGGAGACCCCGAGCAACCGCAGGGACCCTCAATTCCATCCCGACGGCCCCCCAAAATCCACACCCCCCCCAATAAAAAGAACCCCAAATCACTCAGGGGCCCCCCCCAACCCCTCCCCGAAACCCCGAGGAGCCCCCCCAAAGACTCAAGGGGGTGCCCCCCCCGTCGTGTCCCCCCCCCACCTCGATGACGTCCTGCTTGGCCTTCTTGATGGTGTTCTGGATGTCCTGGTAGGTCTTGGCGTCGGCGATGGAGTCCCCGATGCCGATGGTGTGACCTGGGGGGGGGGACACACACACACAACAACGAGGGGGGGGGTCAGGTGGGTGCTCCCCACCTCAGGGTGTCACCCCCCCCCCCAAAAAAAAGGTGTCTCGAGCCCCAAACCCGACCTTCTGCCGTGTCCTCCTGAACCCAGGGGAGATACCTGGGACCGCGGAGCAGAAATGGGGGGTCCAGAGCCCCCCCCGGGGAAAACAAGGTCCTTCTGGTGCCAAGAAAGGGGGCCCAAGACCCCCCCCCCCCCAAGACACCTGGGACCCCCCCTTGTCCCCGAAAAAGGGCGTCCAAGGAACCCCCCAAGACACCTGGGTCCCCTGTTGTCCCCAGAAAAGGGGGTCCAAGACCCCCCCCATGGACACCAAGGTCCTCCTGGGGCCAAGAGAGGGGCTCCAAGACCCCCCCAAGACACCTGGGACCCCCCTTGTCCCCAAAAAAGGGGCTCCAAGGACCCCCCCAAGACACCTGGGACCCCCCCCTCCCCAGAAAAGGGGGTCCCAGGGCCCCCCATGGACACCAAGGTCCTCCTGGGGCCAAGAGAGGGGCTCCAAGACCCCCCCAAGACACCTGGGACCCCCCCTTATCCCCAAAAAAGGGGGTCCAAGGAGACCCCCCCAAGACACCTGGGTCCCCTGTTGTCCCCAGAAAAGGGGGTCCAAGACCCCCCCCATGGACACCAAGGTCCTCCTGGGGCCAAGAGAGGGGGTCCAAGACCCCCCCAGGACACCTGGGACCCCCCCTTGTACCCAAAAAAGAGGGTCCAAGGACCCCCCCAAGACACCTGGGACCCCCGTTGTCCCCAGAAGAGGGTCCAAGACCCCCCCCATGGACACCAAGGTCCTCCTGGGGCCAAGAGAAGGGCTCCAAGACCCCCCCAAGACACCTAGGACCCCCCTTGTCCCCAAAAAAGAGGGTCCAAGGACCCCCCCAAGACACCTGGACCCCCCCCCTCCCCAGAAAAGGGGGTCCCAGGGCCCCCCATGGACACCAAGGTCCTCCTGGGGCCAAGAGAGGGGCTCCAAGACCCCCCCAAGTCACCTGGGACCCCTGTTGTCCCCAAAAAAGGGGCTCCAAGGACCCCCCCAAGACACCTGGGACCCCCCTTTTCCCCAAAAATGAGGGTCCAAGCCCCCCCCCCCCCAAGACACCCAGGTCCCTGTTGTCCTGCAGAAGGGGGGGTCCAAGGGCCCCGGGGACACCCAAGTCCCCTCTGCTCCTCAAAGACGGGGCCCGAGAAGGTCCCCAGGTGTCCCGTGTCCCCCCACCCCCCAAGGGGGGTGTCCCGTCCCCCCCCCGCCCCCCCCCCCCAGGCCCCACGGACCCTCGATGAGGAGCCAGTTGTTGATGACGGTCTGGATGTTGCTGTAGAAGAGGCGGGTGGTGTCGTGGCCCATCTCCAGGTAGGAGATGTGCACCAAGGACCCCGCCGAGGTCCCCAGCGACTTCTTGCAGAGGATGCCCATGATCAGCTCCCCGTTCTCCACGATCACCTGCCAAAAACGGGGGGGGGGGGGGGGTCAGGACCCCCCAACACACACCTCCAGAGATCCCGTGTCACCACCCCCCGTCTCACACCACGCTTCACCCAACCATCCCCAAAGGACTCGTGGGCTGGTGATCTGGGGAGGGTTTGGGGGTCCTGGAGGGCTTTGGGGGGTCTCCAGGAGGCATCTGGGGGGTCTCCAGGAGGCACCTGGGGAGGGTTTGGGGGTCCTGAAGGCATCTGGGGAGGGTTTGGGGGTCCTGGAGGCATCCGGGGAGGGTTTGGGGGTCCTGGAGGGCTCTAGTGGGTCCCAGGAGGCATCTGGGGAGGATTTGGGGGTCCTGGAGAGCTACAGTGGGTCCCAGGTGGCATCTGGGGAGGGTTTGGGGGTCCTGGAGGGCTCTAGTGGGTCCCAGGTGGCATCTGGGGAGGATTTGGGGGTCCTGGAGGGCTCTAGTGGGTCCCAGGAGGCATCTGGGGAGGGTTTGGGGGTCCTGGAGGCATCTGGGGGGTCTCCAGGAGGCAGCTGGGGAGGGTTTGGGGGTCCTGGAGGGCTCTAGTGGGTCCCAGGAGGCATCTGGGGAGGGTTTGGGGGTCTCCAGGAGGCATCTGGGGAGGGTTTGGGGGTCTCCAGGAGGACTCTAGTAGGTCCCAGGAGGCATCTGGGGAGGATTTGGGGGTCCTGGAGGGCTCTAGTGGGTCCCAGGAGGCACCTGGGGAGGGTTTGGGGGTCCTGGAGGCATCTGGGGGGTCTCCAGGAGGCATCTGGGGAGGGTTTGGGGGTCCTGGAGGGCTTTGGGGGTGTCTCCAGGAGGCATCTGGGGAGGGTTTGGTGGTCCTGGAGGACTTTGGGGGGGGTCTCCAGGAGGCATCTGGGGAGGGTTTGGGGGTCCTGGAGGAGTCTGGGGGGTCCCAGGAGGCATCTGGGGAGGATTTGGGGGTCCTGAAGGGCTTTGGGGGGTCTCCAGGAGGCATCTGGGGAGGGTTTGGTGGTCCTGGAGGACTTTGGGGGGGGTCTCCAGGAGGCATCTGGGGAGGGTTTGGGGGTCCTGGAGGAGTCTGGGGGGGTCTCCAGGAGGCATCTGGGGAGGGTTTGGGGGTCCTGGAGGGCTTTGGGGGTGTCTCCAGGAGGCATCTGGGGAGGGTTTGGTGGTCCTGGAGGACTTTGGGGGGGGTCTCCAGGAGGCATCTGGGGAGGGTTTGGGGGTCCTGGAGGAGTCTGGGGGGTCTCCAGGAGGCACTCGGGGAGGGTTTGGGGGTCCTGGAGGCATCTGGGGAGGGTTTGGGGGTCCTGGAGGCGTCTGGGGGGTCTCCAGGAGGCATCTGGGGAGGGTTTGGGGGTCCTGAAGGCATCTGCGGAGGGTTTGGGGGTCCTGGAGGGCTCTAGTGGGTCCCAGGAGGCATCTGGGGAGGGTTTGGGGGTCCTGAAGGGCTTTGGGGGTGTCTCCAGGAGGCACCCGGGGAGGGTTTGGGGGTCCTGGAGGCATCTGGGGAGGGTTTGAGGGTCCTGGAGGGCTTTGGGGGGTCTCCAGGAGGCATCTGGGGAGGGTTTGGGGGTTCTGGAGGCATCTGGGGGGTCTCCAGGAGGCATCTGGGGAGGATTTGGGGACCTGCAGGGCTCTAGTGGGTCCCAGGAGGCATCTGGGGAGGGTTTGGGGGTCCTGGAGGCATCTGGGGGGTCTCCAGGAGGCAGCTGGGGAGGGTTTGGGGGTCCTGGAGGGCTCTAGTGGGTCCCAGGAGGCATCTGGGGAGGGTTTGGGGGTCTCCAGGAGGACTCTAGTAGGTCCCAGGAGGCATCTGGGGAGGATTTGGGGGTCCTGGAGGACTCTAGTGGGTCCCAGGAGGCATCTGGGGAGGATTTGGGGGTCCTGAAGGGCTTTGGGGGGTCTCCAGGAGGCATCTGGGGAGGGTTTGGGGGTCCTGAAGGCATCTAGGGAGGGTTTGGTGGTCCTGGAGGACTTCGGGGGGGGTCTCCAGGAGGCATCTGGGGAGGGTTCGGGGGTCCTGGAGGGCTTTGGGGATCCTCAGGACACATCTCAGGAGGGTTTGGGGGTCCTGGAGGTGTCTGGGGCGTCTGCAGGAGGCACCTGGGGAGGGTTTGGTGGTCCTGGAGGACTTTGGGGGGGGTCTCCAGGAGGCACCCGGGGAGGGTTTGGGGGTCCCGGAGGGTGTCCCACCAACCCCCCGCCCCGCCGGGCCCCCATCAGCCACCCAAGCCCCCCCCGTACCTTGGTGTCCCCGGGGGAGATGTGCTTGTAGGGCCCGCTGTCCTCGTCGTCGGGGTGGGTGCTGTGGGTGCGGATGCAGTTGATGTGCCCGGGGATGATGAGGGAGAAGATCTGTTTCCCCGTCCAGAGGGGCCGGGGCTTCAGGATGGCGGGTTGGGGCACCTTCCCGTCCCACGTCGAGAGGAACATCAGCAGGTTCATCACCTCCCCCTGCGGGACCGCCCCGTCAGCACCCCCAAAAAAACCCCCAACAAAAGGGGGGACACCCCCCCCCCAAAACACCTCCCCCCCAGCCAGGAGAGGACACCCCAAAGCGCTTCAAGAAATCTCACGGGGTTGGGGACAAGGAGGAAGAACCCCCAAAATCTCTCCCTTGCAGCCCCAAAAACGCCTCAGAAGACCCCCCAAAACCTTCCCGTGGGGGCAAGGCGGCACCCCAAATCCTCCCCCCCCCCCACCACAGCCCCAAAAATGCCTCAAAAGACACAAAAAATCTTCCCTGCTGGGCAAGGAGGCCCCACAAGGACCCCAAAACCTCCCCCCCCCAGACACAAAATGCCCCAAAATACACCCAAAACCTTCCGACGGGTTAAGGAGAACCCACAAGGGCCCCAAATCCTCCCCCCGCCCCAACCCAGACCCAAAATGCCTCAAAATACACCCAAAACCTTTCTATGGGGCAAGGAGGCCCCGTAAAGGCCCCCAAACCTCCCGCCGCAGCCCCAAAACCACCTGAAATACACCAAAAAAATGCCCCAAAATACCCCAAAAACCTTTCTATGGGGCAAGGAGAACCCCCAAGGAGCCCCAAAATCTCCCCAGCCCCAAAATGCCCCAAAACACCCCAAAAATCTTCCTGCTGGGCAAGGAGGCCCCGTAAAGACCCGAAACCTCCCGCCACAGCCCCAAAACCGCCTCAAATACCCCCCAAAATGCCTCAAAATACCCCAAAAACCTTTCTATGGGGCAAGGAGACCCCACAGGGACCCCAAAATCTCTCACCGCAGCCCAAAAATACCCCAAAACACCCAAAAAATACTTCAAAAGACTGCAAAAACCTTTCTGCCGAGCAAGGAGACCCCAAAAAGGCCCCCAAACCTCCCGCCACAGCCCCAAGACCACCCCAAATACACAAAAAAATGCCCCAAAATACCCCAAAAACCTTTCTACGGGGCAAGGACACCCCATAAATGCGCCAAAACCTCCCACCACACCCCAAAAATGCCTCAAAATAGCCGAAAAATGCCTCAAAATACTCCAAAAACCTTTCTACGGGGCAAGGAGAACCCGTAAGGGCCCCAAAACCTCCCGCCACAGCCCCAAAACCACCTCAAACACCCCCCAAAATACCTCAAAATACCCCAAAAACCTTTCTGTAGGACAAGGAGGCTCCACAAGGACCCCAAAACCTCCCACCACCGCCCCCAAATGCCCCAAAATCCTCATAAAATACCTCAAAATACCCCCCAAAATCTCTCTTCTGGTCAAGGAGACCCCAAAAAGACCCCAAAATCTCCCACCACAGCCCCAAAATGCCCCAAAATAGCCCTAAAATACCTCAAAATACCCCCAAAAATCTCTCTTCTGGTCAAGGAGACCCCAAAAAGACCCCAAAATCTCCCACCACAGCCCCAAAATGCCCCAAAATAGCCCTAAAATACCTCAAAATACCCCCCAAAAATCTCTCTTCTGGTCAAGGAGAACCCAAAAAGACCCCAAAACCTCCCACCGCAGCCCCAAAACCACCTCAAATATACCAAAAAAAACGCCCCAAAAACCTTTCCGTGGGTCAAGGAGACCCTGTAAAGGCCCCAAAAGCTCCCGCCACAACCCCAAAATACCTCAAAATACCCCCAAAAACCTTTCTATGGGTCAAGGAGACCCCAAAATCCCCCCCAAACCCCCACATCACGGCCCAAGAACAGCCTCAGGCCCCCGTAAACCCCCCCGCCCCCACCCTTTTCACGGCCACCTGGGGACACCCCCCCCCAACAAAAGGCCTAAAAAAAAAAAAAAAAAAGCCGGTTGGGAGCCCGGAACCAGGTAGTGGGGGGTGTTGGGTGGGTACTGAGTGGTTGGGTGGGTGGGTGGTTGGGTGGGTGGTTGCGTGGTTGATTGGGTGGTTGGCTGGTTGGGTGGGCTGTTGGGTGGCTGATTGGGTGGTTGGTTGGGTGGGTGGGTGGTTGGTTGGGTGGGTGGTTGGTTGAGTGGTTGGTTGGTTGGGTGGGTGCTTGGGTGGGCTGTTGGGTGGTTGGTTGGGTGGGTGGTTGCGTGGTTGATTGGGTGGGTGGTTGGTTGGGTGGGCTGTTGGGTGGTTGGTTGGTTGGTTGGGTGGTTGGTTGCGTGGTTGATTGGGTGGTTGGGTGGGCTGTTGGGTGGCTGATTGGGTGGTTGGTTGGTTGGGTGGTTGCGTGGTTGATTGGGTGGGTGGGTGGGTGGGCTGTTGGGTGGTTGGTTGAGTGGTTGGTTGAGTGGTTGCCTGGGTGGTTGGTTGGTTGGGCAGGCTGTTGGGTGGTTGGGTGGCTGATTAGTTGGGTGGTTGCGTGGCTGATTAGGTGGGTGGGTGGTTGGGGAGGTGGGTGGTTGGTTGACTGGGTGGGTGGGTAGGTGGGTAGTTGGGTGCTTGGTTGGTTGGGTGGGTGGTTGGTTGGTTTGTTGGGTGGGTGGTTGCGTGGTTGATTGGGTGGTTGGTTGGTTGATTCGGTGGGCAGGCTGTTGGGTGGGTGGGTGGGTGGCTGGCTGATTGGTTGGGTGGTTGGTTGGTGGTTGGGCAGGTGGGTGGTTGGTTGACTGGGTGGGCGGGCAGGCTGTTGGGTGGCTGAGTGGTTGGTTGGTTGTGTGGTTGGTTGGGTGGTTGGTTGGGCAGGTGGTTGATTGGGTGGGTGGTTGGGTGGGCGGTTGGGTGGGTGGTTGCATGGTTGATTGGGTGGCTGATTGGGTGGGTGTGTGGGTGGTTAATTGGGTGGGTGGTTGGGCGGTTGCCCCCCTGCCTCCCCCCCCTTCCCCCCCCCCCCCCCCCCCCCCCCGCGGGGCACTGACGCGCTCGAGGAAGACGTCGCGCTTGGTGAACTTGCGGACGGCGGTGAGGGTGTCCTGCACGATGCCCATGACGGGGCGGTTGGACTGGGGCGTGACGATCATGCGCGGCACCATCGCCAGCTCCTGGATCTCCGCCCGCGTCTCCAGAGACTGCGGCAGGTGCAGGTTCATCTCGTCCCCGTCAAAGTCGGCGTTGTAGGGGGTGGTGACGCTGCGGGGACAAGGGGGGGGTCACGGTGAGGGGGGGGATGACACACACACACAACCCCCAGGGGGGTCCCAACACAACCCCTGGGGGGGGGGGATGCGGCGTTGTAAGGGGTGGTGACGCTGCGGGGACAAGGGGGGGTCACGGGGAGGGGGGGGTCACACACACACACACACACACACACAACCCCCAGGGGGGCCATGGGGACGGGGGGGGATGTGGCATTGTAGGGGGTGGTGACACTGCGGGGACAAGGGGGGGGTCACGGGGAGGGGGGGGTCACACACACACAACCCCCAGGGGGGTCCCGACACAACCCCCGGGGGGGGAGATGCGGCGAAGGTTGGGGGTGTCACGGGGGGGGGGGACGACACACACACACACAACCCCCAGGGGGTCACAGGAAGGGGGGGGGACACACAACCCCCGGGGGGGGGTCACGGGGACGGGGGGGGATGCGGCACTGTAGGGGGTGGTGACGCTGCAGGGACAAGGGGGGGGGGGGGGTCACAGTGAGGGGGGGGGGCACACACACACACACACACACACACACACACACACAACCCCCAGGGGGGTCCCGACACAACCCCCGGGGGGGGGTGTCACGGGGACGGGGGGGGGATGCAGCGTTGTAGGGGGTGGTGACGCTGCGGGGACAAGGGGGGGTGTCACAGGGAGGGGGGGACACACAAACCCCAGGGGGGTCACGACACAACCCCCGGGGGGGGGGGGTCACAGGGACAGGGGGGACACAACCCCCGGGGGGGGGGGGGGTGGGTCACAGGGACAGGGGGGACACACAACCCCCGGGGGGGGTCACAGTAGGGAGGAGGGGGGACGCGGTGTTGTAGGGGGTGGTGACACTGTGGGGACACAGGACTGGGGGGGGGGTGTGGTGTCACAGGGAGGGGGGGGACACAACCCCTGGGGGGGTCACGGTGGGGGGGGCGGACACTTTTTGGGCCGAGAAGGGCAGGTTTTGGTGTCACCAGCCCCTATGGGGGCAACTCTGGGGGCACAGGGGGCAGTTTTGGGGTACGGGGGGCAGTTTTGGGGGTACCTGAGGTTGAGGGGGAAGGTGGCCCAGGGCAGGATGGGGTTTGGGGGTGAAAGGGGCAGGTTTTGGGCCGAAAAGGGCAGGTTTTGGTGCCACCAGCCCCTACGGGGAGCAGTTTCGGGGTACGGGGGGGCAGTTTGGGGGTTCCAGGGGCAGTTTTGGGGTGCGGGGGGGCAGTTTTGGGGTACCTGAGGTTGAGGGGGAAGGTGGCCCAGGGCAGGGTGGAGTTTGGGGGTGACAGGGGCAGGTTTGGGGGCAAAAAGGGCAGGTTTTGGTGCCACCAGCCCCTACGGGGAGCAGTTTTGGGGTAGGGGGAGCAGTTTCGGGGTACGGGGGGGGCAGTTTTGGGGTACGGGGGGGCAGTTTGGGGGTACCTGAGGTTGAGGCGGAAGGTGGACCAGGGCAGGATGCGGACGCGGTGGCCCATCATGGACATCTTGTGGAGCGTGGGCTGGCGGTTGAAGATGACGATGTCCCCGTCGCACATGTGCCGCTCCACCTGGGGGGGGGCACCAAAAAAATTGGGGGGGGGGGGCTCAGCACCCCCAAAACCCAGGGACACCCCAAAACCCAGCCCCCCCCACCAAAATCAACGTTCAACCCCAAAAAAACGTCATTTCCAGGGACACTAAAGCCCAGGATTTGGCCCCAAACACTCCCCCCCACACCCCCCCCCCAGCTCTTCGGGGACCCCAAAAGTTGAAGGTCTTTGGGGAGCCCAAAACTAAGGGGGGGCCCCCCAAAATATGGGGGGTTCTTCAGGGACACTAAAACCCCTGGATTTCTCCCCGAAACCCCCCCGCCCCCCAAAGTTCCTCTGCGACCCCAAAACCCCCCAAATAACCCCCAAAACCGCCTCTTCAGAGACCCAAAACCCTCTTTTTCTTCCCCAAATCCCCCCAAACTCTTCGGGAACCCCAAAACCAGGGACTGAACCCCCAAATTCCACAGTTTTCAGAGACCCTAAATATCGCTATTTCTCCCCAAACCCCCCCAAAGCTACTCCATGACCCCAAAACCCCCCAAATAACCCCCAAAAACCGCCTCTTCAGAGACCCAAAAACCTCTTTTTCTTCCCCAAATTCCCCCAACTCTTCGTGAACCCCAAAACCCCACAGTCTTCGGGGACCCTAAAACCCAGGATTTCTCCCCAAACCCCCAAGTTCTTCGTGAACCCCAAAATTCCGCCATTTTCAGGGACCCCAAACCCCCGGATTTCTCCCCAAAACCCCCCCAAAGCTCCTCCACGACCCCAAAATCCCCCAAACCGACTCTTCAGAGACCCAAAAACCTCTTTTTCTTCCCCAAATCCCCCCAAACTCTTCGGGAACCCCAAACCCCCATCGTTTTCAGAGACCCCAAACCACTGGATTTTTCCCCAAAACCCCCCAAAGCTCCTCCGTGACCCCAAAACCCCCCAAATAACCCCCAAAACCGACACTTCAGAGACCCAAAAAGCTCCTTTTCTTCCCCAAATCCCCCCAAACTCTTCGGGAACCCCAAAAACCAGGGACTGAACCCCCAAATTCCACAGTTTTCAGAGACCCCAAACCCCTGGATTTCTCCCCAAAACCCCCCAAAGCTCCTCCGTGACCCCAAAACCCCCCAAATAACCCCCAAAACCACCTCTTCAGACACCCAAAAACCTCCTTTTCTTCCCCAAATCCCCCCAAACTCTTCGGGAACCCCAAAACCAGGGACTGAACCCCCAAATTCCACAGTTTTCAGAGACCCCAAACCCCTGGATTTCTCCCCAAAACCCCCCAAAGCTCCTCCGTGACCCCAAAAACCCCCCAAATAACCCCCAAAACCACCTCTTCAGGCACCCAAAAACCTCCTTTTCTTCCCCAAATCCCCCCAAACTCTTCAGGAACCCCAAAACCAGGGACTGAACCCCAAAACCCCATCGTTTTCAGAGACCCCAAACCCCTGGATTTCTCCCCAAACCCCCCAAAGCTCCTCCGTGACCCCAAAACCCCC